>NEWO01000113.1:1417586-1463971 GCA_003013225.1 Phalaenopsis aphrodite
AACTTAAAAAAATTAGAAAAAAAATATTTTATTGTCCCAAGTGATCACAGAACAATTAGAGACATTTTGAAATATTTTTATATTTTTAAAATTATAATTTATTTTTAATTATTTTAAATCCAAAATAAAGCCCCAAAATCAAGTGTTTTATTAAAAATAATTTGTATTTTTCCTAAATGCCTCTGATCATAAGGAACTCAGAAAAGTACTTTTCATAATTTTCTACAGTATATGTAATTTATTATAATTATTTTTGTACAAAAATATAAGGTTTCTTAGAAAATCCACCTTTAGTGCTTAAACTAAGTCAAATAATTTTGAAATTTTTTACAGTGGGTAGATATGGTTTTTATGAATAATGTGGAGTTGATTTTGTTAATTTTTGACATGTATTTATTATTACAAGGTATTTGTATTTAATTAAGTATATAAATTTACAAGATGATTCAAAGCTTCACAATAATTTTCCTAGACTTCTCTGATCATAAGAAACCTACTAAAATTGTTCTCATAATTTTCCAAGTAATATTTTGATTTATATAATTAAAATAAGCCAAAATATTCACTTTAGATTGAAAATTAGAGTTAGAAGCATAGGAATGTCCTCTGACCTTGGAAAAATCAGAGAACATCCCCTCTGTGTTGAGTAATAAACCCCCAAAATTTCAAGCCATGGTGAGCACTTCTTAGTTATAGAGAGTTAAAAAATCACAGAGGGTATTTAAATAATATAAAATCATATGTTTTAAAAATAATTTTTATTTTTAGTCTACATTATTCTCCTATGTTTACTGAGTAAGTGGGTATTTTTATTTTATTTTTATGATTTTTCTATGCAAAGATATGATTTTTCAAAGATCAGGCATTTAATTTAATTTATAAAAAGGTTATTTATCTACTTATCCAACTCATCATACGGCGGCTCCGAACTCACACGCGGCATGCTCTCATTCATTGTGCTTTTCACCTTGGCATGCCATGTGGCCGACGGTTCATGTATGAAAAGGTTGTCCGGCTTGATCTCCTCCGTCCGTTGAATATACGCGCAATCGGACAGCTCTCGGTTATCATCCTCAAATGACTTAACCCATGAGGCGTTCACACTAAAACCTTAAGATCTTAGCCCAGACTCAACTAAATCGCATTGGGGTTTGTTTCTAAAGCTTCGTCTACTCAAGATGAACCTATCTATATGGATTATACGGTATGAAATATAGTAAATATGTATGGAGAGTAAAAATAAGCTCGGATTAGGATTAGGGTTCAATACCTTTGTCTGAGAGGGGAGGTCTCAATCAGATGGTTGTGGTAGCTTCGATTGGCCTGAAAAAACCTTCAGATGAAGTCCTAAGCCTTGGTGAATGGTTTAGGTATGAACTTGATCAAGGTGGATTTCAGATGTTGATCAAAGTCTATTCTATGGTCTATTTTATAGGGGGCTTTTGTGGGAAATCAACTTCTCTTGCCCTAGGGATGGTGTGTGCACAAGAAATTTGAGTTTGGTGCACTGTGGAGCTGTGGAGAGTTTTTTCCTTGTTTTAGGGCAAATTTCAATGGAGTAATTGGCTCTGTGGAGTGGCTATCAATGGCTGAAATTAAGGGGGTTGCACTTGTGATGGTTTGGAGAAGCTCTGGTAAGATTTTGGCAAAGTTTCCTTAGGGTTCCAAGCACACGCTCTCTTGGACTTGGAGAGCTCCATTTAAAGCCATGGCTATCTAGTGGAGCTCAGGGCTTGGAGTTGGGTGCTAAAGCTTACCGAGGTGGAGGGAAGAAAAGCTCTAATGGCCAATGGGAGTGAGCTAAGTCAGGGAAGATTAATTTTGGTTTTTGGCCATTTGGGGCTCCTTTAGGGTGGCTGTTTCCAGCGGCTAAGGTGGTGGCTGGCAAGAGTTCAATCACTTCTTAGCTCAGGAAGGTCAGGGGGTGCTTAGTTATGATTTACTTCCATTGGCAAGCAATGATGGAAGAGATTTTGTGGTTAAGGCCTAAAAATGGGAATGAATCCCTTAATTTAGGGATCCAATGGTCCATAGCTCACCATGGCTGGTCAATAGAGTGTCCTTAGTGGCTGTGGAGTCATTAATTTGGTGGCTTTAAGATGGTTATGTCAATTTTGGTTTAGGGGTTCAATTTGGGTCCAAATGACCAAAGGTTGGGTTTTTAAAGACCAAAGATTGGACAAAGTCAAAATTAATCATTTAAAATGGTCTATAGGAATGTCATGAAGAGTTTTCAACATAAATTGGGTGTCAATTTTGGGGTGGTTTGGGTATTCAATTTGGTGGAATTTGGAGATAGCCAATTTGGAGTAAATTTAGGGATTTTGGACTTAAGTTAAAATTAAATAAAATTGAGGCTCCACCAAAGCAAATTGAAGGTCAAGTTTAGTGTATAGAAGTGTTATGAAGAGTTTAGGATTCAAATTGAGGCAAATTGAGTAGGCTATGGGGTTCAATTAGGTGAGAATAGGTCATAGGGCCAAAATTGGGGGTTTGACTTAGATCAAAATTGAGCTCAAATAATGAGCAAATTAGGCCTAGATTTAGTTTAGATTGATCATATGACAGGTGAATTTGAGTTTGGAATTGAAATTGAGGGAAATTGGGATCAAATTGATGGACATTTGAGGTGAATTTGGAGAAATTGGACCTTTAAAAGCAATTTGGGGATTTTGTCAACATGGTCAAATTGGTGAAGTTGTGTTCAATTGGAGGGTTCAAATTGGTTTTGAAGACATTTGAAGTGATTTTGGAGGATTTGGGAAAGTTTAGGGTGCCAAGGGTATTTTTGTAATTTTGGCAATTTTTAGGGTATTTTGGTAATTTTGGAAATTTGGAAGGTTTTGGGTAATTTGGGTATTTTGATGTGGTTTGAAATTATTTTTGAACAAATTTGAGTATTTTGGGTAAATTTGGGATTTCAATGGTATTTAGGTAATTTAGGGGAGTTAGGAACATAAGGCCAAGTTGGATATTTTGGTAGAATTGGGGAGACAACCACCATATGTAAGCTATGGACCAATGAAATCCCCATTTGGGTCCTCTATGTACTGGTCTTAGCTAAACCCTAGCCTAGGGCCAGTGAGTTTAGGGGACCACCTACATGAGTCTCCCAAAAGATCAATGGATCAAAGTTAAGAAATTTTGGGTTTATGGTTGTGAGTGATCATGGGTGAGAGTGAGTGTAGGTGAGTGAACAAGCTCAAGACTAACACTCAGGGTCAACCCTAAGGTCAAGAAATCCTATGGAAACCCTTCTTTAGCTGCCCCATACTGACCCACCTACTAAGTGCTAGATGTTACGACCAGTATGTGGAACTTCAAGTTGAGTAAAGAGGAGTTTAGAATTTATAATACTGATGGTTCTTTTTCTAGTTTTCTAGGAATAGTCAATAGGAAAGTCTTATGGCTAGACCCTAGGCTACTAAAGAGGAAAAACTAAACCTCAACCAAAAGTGAGGTCAATAGTTAGCCCTCAGAGGAGGTGAAGTGGGACCTCTAGAGTGAGATCTAGTATCTTCCCAGCCTAATTACGGGTTTAGGGACCAAACTCTGGATTAGCCAATGTTCTTTATATACTTGACTAAGAGTAAAGAATAGAATTGCTTCTATTGGCACAATACCTTAGTTATATTTTAAAATTATTTTCCTACACTAATTATAAACTCATTGCAAGGGGAATGATGTTTTATAAAAATTTGAACTCTTCATACATTATTAGTTTAGAGTAGTGGGTACTTTGCATTTTAAAACCCTTTTTAAATAGTCTTGCATTTACATTTACATTTGCTTAGCATACTATCATTCCTTTAATACTATAGGATTAGATATTTCTCAAAAATTTGCGATCATTTCCAACATAAGGATTAGATATTAGTTTAGAGTAGTAGGTTTTATTAAAGCCAACTTTATAAGAGTTTTGGTTTTTCCTCGTGGGAATGATACTGTGGTTTTTAAGGAAAATCTTATATTACTTGAAACAATACATATACTTCTGTAGTACCCCTAACGTGTAAATTCTTTTTATCATCTTTATATAATATTTAATCTTGTACACTAGTCACTAAATATAAATTAGGTCAAGTTTTTTACCATATCTTTGAAATTAAATAATCGTGTAATTGCGGGTCGAGTCACACACACACAAAGAGTTTAAAAGTAATAGGAGGGGACACCATAATTTTTTACATGAAAAAATATTGGAATGTTTTTAATAAAAAAAACCACTCGGCCTTGCCTAATAAAAGTGATCTACTTTAAGATTGTAAGTTCATAGATCCACACTTCTTCTAAATTAAAGAAGATGAAGTTACAAAAATTGATAATTACGAATGTGTACAGGTCATCTAGATTTAATAGTCATAATTAGGCTACAATAAATATATTTATTGAAGATAATAGCAATAGTGAGCTTCAATGCGATAGTTGATTACTATAAAGGTCATAATTTGTTGTGGAAATTGAACTCGATGGTTGTGATAGTATTAGTTAGAGACAAAGGACATGGTTATAAGCTGTGATGGCAATTAATCATATAGGTAATAGTTGGTCACATAGGTCATAATTGGAGGTTGTAGTAGCAGTTAGCTAGATATGTTGTACTTGGTCACATAATTCATAGTTGGAAGCTACAGTAGCATTTAACTACATATGTCATAATTTGTCACGCAGACCATGTTTGGTAGTTATAATAGTGTTAGTTGGCTAGAGAAGCTGCAATAGTTGATAGCTATAAGAGTACCAGTTGGTCATAGATCCACATTGGAAAGATATAATGATACAAGTTGATCACTTATGTAGTAGTGGAAGACTGCAATGATAAAAATTGATCACATTTATAATGACAGATGTTAGTCATATATGTTATAGTGGGAAGCTACAGTAGTAATTGACCACATAGGTGATGTGGGTCGCTAAAAGAGAAACAGTTGGCTAGAGAGGCCACTTTAATTGGTAGTTGTAAGAGTGTTGGTTGGTCATAGAAGCTATAGTGGAAGGTTGTAATGATAGTATTTATTCATATCGACCATAGTATGAAGCTACAATAGTAACTTGCCACATGTCATAGTGGGTCACTACAAGAGTGTCAATTAGCCAGAGAGGCTATAGCGAAAGGCTGTAATAATAACTAGCCATGTAGGTTATAGTGGTAAGCTACAGTAGTGACAGATCATATAGATTGTGGTGGGTCACTACAAGAGAGTCAGATGGTCAAAGAACCTATAGTAGAAGGTTTCAACAGCAGTAATTTGCCACATAGATCATAGTGGAAAGCTGCAGTATTAATTGGCAAAATAGGTCATACTAGATCGTTATAAGAACATCAGTAAGATAGAGAGACTATAGTGGAAGGTTGTAATGATAGCATTTAGCCATGTAGTGTGTACTGAGAAGCTATAATAATAAGTGGCCACATAGGTTGTAGTGGGCACTACAAGAGAGTCAATTGGCCACAAAGGCCATATTGGATGTTTATAATGACAGCAGTTAGCCACATAGGCTGTAGTGAGAAGCTACATTAATAACTTGTCATATAGGTTGTAATGGGTCATTGTAAGAGTGCCAGTTTTTCATAAAGGTTGTTTTGAAAGGTTGTAATTATTTCAATTAGCCACATAGATCGTAGTGAAAAGCTATAGTAGTAACTTATCATAAGTTATATTGGGTCACTACAAGAGCATCAGTTCATCGTAGAAGTTGTATTGGAAAGTTTTAATGACAGTAGTTAGCAGCGTAGGCTATAGTGGGAAGCCACAATGTTAACATGCCACATAAGTCGTTGTGGGTTACTGCAAGTCAGTTGGTCAAAGAGGCTATAATTGAAGGTTGTAATGACAATAGTAAGCCATGTTGGTCATAATAGGAAGCTACAGTGGTAACAGGCCAAATAAGTTATAGTTAGTGCTACACTGGTTGATGGTTGTAAACCTTCTCTCTATTTAATATTTTATGTCAGAGACAACAGTTACTGGTTTACGATGTATAAAAAACTACATAAGCCCAGAAAAAATTTCTAAAAATGGTGGTTTTAAAGAGTTGTTACCAGAAGTTATCGACAAATCTTCACTATGATATTATTCGTTATGCCATATTCAGGATACTTTATTACATCATTTTCAAGATTCTTCATAAGCAAATAGAGTTTGCCAATGGTGACAAACAAGGGGTGGGTATGTGGTGCCCGGTGGCTATATAAGCCAGAAGTTAGTGTGACGTCTTCAATCGAGAACAACAATAAAATTTGAATCATTTTCACCCTCTCAAGTGAAGAGAGGGGTTTCTTTCTATAGCCCTTAGGGAAGGGGGCACTATAGTCATTTGGCAATTACCTCCCATTACTACACAATAAAATTGCTCATATTGATCCATCTTGTTCATTGGATTTATTTTTAATTTGAGGTCCTTCTTAACCTTAGAATTAAGGGATCATAATCTCGTTGAATTCCTCTCATCAAGATGCTCAATGTTATTATAGATATAAAAAATTTGGAGTGTGTTTGCTCATTCAATCAATGATCTAAAGCCTGCAAATATGCTTTAATGGCTTGATCTGGACATGATTAGACTCAAATTGGACCAATTTTACTATCATTGGGATCAGTTTGTCAAAACGGTTAGTTTGACTTTAAATTTCCTAAAATCAGAGCTCTTGATGATCTTTAATTTGAATATGAAACTTTTTTGTTCAGAAAAATGGCTCAAGATTCATGTCGAATGGCAAAAAATTGGTGATGACATAACATTTATAAATTTAGATGAATAATTCTAAAAAAAACTAAAATAATGAAAAGCAAATATTAAAATTTTAATTAATTTTATATAATTTTGATTAATTTGATAAAAATTTTAAATTAGCTAATAAACTCAAATTTTGGAATTTAAAAAATTTAAATGCTTTAATAAAGTTTTTTATTTCAATATTTTTATAATGTTTGGTACTTTCCAAACTTCCTTCTAGATGGTTAATATTTTCTGTTTTCTTTTGTAAATATGTTGTTAATTCCTAGCTACAATGTTTTATTTGATGGCCCATTATATTATAGTTATCATTAGGCTCATTTAGTTGTTTTATGACAATGCTTCCTTCTGGTAGAGTTTCTTAGAGCACGTTTATGATGTTTGTTAGAAATAAGTTACAAAAATTAACTTGATTTAATTATCATGAATTGTCCTTGATAATGGCATGCATTGTTGTTATCAGCGATATCCGTTATGATTCATCCATAGCCATGTTGGCATAAATCATAAGAATGTGCAACCTTATGTAAGATTAGGGATTATGTAACTTCCATATAAATAAGAATCTCCATATTTCCAATAAGTAATAAGCCCAAGCCTCTTAATCTGATTAATTGAAAATTGTATTCATGCAGCTGAGAGTTTCTAGTCATTAGGTAATGAAAATTTCTAATTTATTACTTTGTTCATTAACTTATTATTTCCTTACAAGATAATTCACATGTTGATTAGTAATTAGTTTCCATATAGAGATGGGTTATCCTCGATAATGCCATACACTATTGTTGCATGTGATATTCATTGTGATTTATCCTCAGCCATGATGAAACAAATCATAGGTTGTGCAACCCTATGGATGACTAAAAAAATGTTAAATCTAAGTATTAATCATATGAGAATTTTGTGTTATGTAAGTAAATCCCCTAAAATATATTATTTATTTTTAACGCTCTGTTCCAACAAAAGAAAACTTACCAAAAATTAAATTTTAACAAAGAATTAGAAGAATATGACACTTTAATCAATTGAAGGAGTTTATAACTAGAATCAAACAAATATCACACTCTGAAATAAAGTCTCTTAGTGTAATTAACACTTGTTTCATGATCCTAGAATATAGTCTTACCATTAAAAATCTTGAGCAACTTCAAAATGAGGAATCAAAAGAAAAATAAATTGCAATAGCAATGTTCTTCTATCCGCACTAATTTAGGGTTTGTTTGGTAGGAGGTTTGAGCTGGATTTAAGCTATATTTAGCCAAAAATCGTACGGGGAATTATTGCTTTAAATCCAAAATTTGGTATACATTAGTGCAAGAATCGAAAGTATAAAAATTTTCAGAAGTTCCTCAAATTACAGTAGAAAATGTTTTGACAAAAAAAATGGCTCATGTGAAAAACAGTGCATATGCATTTCATGGGTATCTTTCAAAGCTCAATTTTCATTGCCAAGGCAAAACTGAATACCAGGAGGTACTTTTTTTTCTAAGTTGAAAACATAAATTGATCGCTTGAAATACACAATTTACAAAATTCCAATCTCAGAATAGGACAGTCAAATAGCATAGCCTGTAGCAATTATTAACGATCAAGAAAAAAGATGCCAGGGATGTCTTGGCTTTAAGCTGTGATGCCTGGATGAGTTGCCGGTGAGACGACTCCTGCAACTTTAGATAGAAAACATGTCCCATTCTTATGCATAATCTAGATACACTTCAAGATCATCAACAACCTCAATGCCGACAAAGAAACGGATAAGATAGTCGGTGAAGCCTCTCGCTTCATGAACCATGCAAAGTTGGACATCAAACTGGTCCAGATCTTATGGCATGGTCTAGATCTGCTATAAGATCATCGACATCCTCGATGCCAACGGAGATGCGGATGAGGTCTTCGGTGAGGCCTCTCACTTCACGAACTTTAGCAGGGATGCTAGCATGAGACATGAAGCATGGCAAGGATATTAACGATCTCACACTTCCTGCGGTCACAGAATGTCAGTCGACTTTCAAGCAATAACAAAACAAAAAAGTATCCATCATTGTTAAAGGTCTACTCTTTTTAAGAAAATACGTTAGGAAACTTATACATAGCAGCAGAAAAAGTTCCAACTTCTTAATGCAAATAATAAATAGGCTATTTATTATTAAAGTTTTACCAATTTCTACTTTAATCAACTTAAGTCATGCTCCCAAAAGTGCGTCAAATCTGGTTAGTGGGTCGGATTTCGGTCTAACCGAAACTACTTGACCCGAACTCGGCCCAAATATTAAATGGGTCAGATAGTCCAACCCGAACCTGAGTTGCATAACCAATTTAACATGAGGCATAACAACTATTTAGGTTGATTTCAGGTTTATTTAGCCATATTTTTTAATTTTGTGGCAAACATTGGTTAGGTGATATGTTCACCACAACCCACCTAAGTTGAAGAGAAGGTTTTGGCTTAGTTGATCAGAGCCTAGGCATCTCCTGATTATCAGAGAAAGAAGAAAACTAATCAACATAACAAAACTTAGGGGTTCCACAATGGAGGCTTGGTCCCCCACACGGAGCACTATCTGAGGCTGGTAAAATTCACTAAATATTCAAAAATTCAATGATTGATGCAATTTTATGGTACTTACCATTTTGTCATATACACAAGCTCAGGAACATGGCCAGCTGCCCACCACCGTATTGCATGTCAGAACACATCAGCACCTCGGGACATAATGGTGGATCTCCAACCTCTCTCGGGTTATCAATGTAAGTAAAAAAAGGTTCTCTACATTTTTTTAAGACTATTAATGTTGGAAATGAAACAAGCATTAGTTTTAACAATATAGGAGTACGAGCAGATCTGAGAGAGGCAGGGGGAGTTAGAGAGCCAAACCCCGAAAGCCGCCAATAGTAGTGATAGTCAGTCTGTCACTACTTAGTCTGATTTTGAGATTTGGAGGCAGGCGGGTTTGAAGAAGATGATGAGTTTTTACAGCCTGGTCGCACAGGAAAAGCATTTAAGGCCGAGCACTCATGCTCCTGTCAGTGGTTAATAGTCATTATTATCAAAGCATGAGGAACTAGTCAGGCGGGTCACTGTTATGAATGAAGTGATCCGTCAGATGCATGATCAAATGCATGAAGGCCAACAGAAAGTGGAGAGGACTCTAGCACGACTAACATAGAGTATTGCAGATCGTCATGGCAAGCGACCTATGACTTTTATGGATGCGGAAGAGAGGGAGAAGGGTATGAATGGCTATGAGTTTAATAATGATCCCCCGTCATGAGGGTTTATGTTTTTTTTTTTTCTTTTTGAGTATGTGAACGTATATTGTATGATTAGATATAAACTCATGCTTAGATTAATAATTGTTAAATTATGTTTATTTTCATTGTTGGTACTTGTTTGTGATATAAGTTTCGAGTTGTGATGGTAGATAAGTAAATGAATATGATATTCATATTCATGTTGTACAGGCTTTGAAGATTCAACCATTTTTTATATTTTTTTTTAAATTTGCTACAGGTATACGTCGAAAATTCCGACACTAATACCTTCAATTTTTTTTTGACACTCAGCGATACATTCTAACGCTAAATAATCTCTCTGGCATACTAAGTTGGCGCAAATAACGACGCCAATTCGTGTCCATCATATATCGACGCAAATTCCGACGTTCACAATTGAGTCGGAGAAGACCACATCGAAGCTGATTAACGCGGCATGCACAAATGCTACTGTAGATGCAAGTTGTTTGCATCAGACATGTTCGATGCTAATTGCATTACCGACACCTTTTTTTGTCGACCACAATTCCTACACAAAACCGGTTTAATTGGGGATTATCCTCACATTAGCATCGAATTTGTCCGACACTAATTTGCATAAATCTTGTAGTGATATCTATCATTAAATCGATAAAGCAGGGGACTCTTTTACCATGGTTTTTTTTATGATTTATTGAGTGATAAAAGTTCTGAGCGACTCGACCATATTTGAGCTTGTTGAGTCCAACTTTTAGGACCCACTAGAGCCATAGATTTGTTGTAGAAGAGCTTTTGCTTCTTTGATTTGACCTATTTAAGAGCACAAGCTCAAAATTTTGAATTGTACAAATCTAAGAGACGAACGTCAGACTTTTGAAATTGCATGCAATGTAAGTTGCCCGATGATAAAGGTATTTATTCACATTCACTTGAATGTAGCTTTGACACAAATATGTTAAATGTTCAATTGGGGAACTCGTATTCGAGACAATGTTAACCCAAATTATAAAATATAGAATATATTTGGGGATCTCGATCCAAAACTCAATATCAACTGAAAATGAATATAGGTATCTCTTCATCTTGATAGGAAAGAAAAATTTGTCACTAGCCCTCAATTTGACATGAAGTTTGAGCTTGCTTCTTTTTTTTGGGTGTTATGCTTCACATTTCATCAGACTGTTTTGAAAAAGAGCAAGTTCATTTAGTCTGTGTTCAATGCTTAATCAAACCTTTTGAAGAAAATTGATATTTCAACTTCATGATGACATCAAGCTCAATTAGATTCTTTCTTGAGTAAGGATCATCCCTTAGACTTGCTTTGATCAATCGATCAATTGAGAAAACCCGATGCATCTAAATCACTTGACCTTGTTAAGTTGCATAGCCTTATGCTTTTGTTATCGTTAGACTGGCAAAAGGGACACTTCACTGCGGCCTTGGTTTGTTGAGTGAATAGAAAAGACGATATTTCAATCACATTTTTTCTTGAGTCCTAGCCTTAAGCATTAAATAGTCTTAAGTTTTGACGTCGACAGACTGGCAACCGAGACACTTCATTATGGTCTTAGTTTATTGAGTGAAGAGAAAAATCAACAACTCGACCACATATTGGCTTGATGAGTCGACCTCCATCCGAGTCCTAGACTTGAGCAAAAGATGATTTAAGCTTCTCCAACTTAACTAGTTGAAGCGGGTAGATTTCGATAGATTTTCTCGCTTGACATTCGAAATCTTGCATTTTTAAGACGGATTATTGACATCTAGATTCGTCTTATATATCTTGTTAGAAACTTTTTTTTTTTTTATTGCCCAATTGAACGCAACTTTATCATTGATAACCTAAACATACTCTCAAAAATCTTGGCATAAAAGACGATATCATCCGAGTTACTTGGGGATCTCGACTATGAGCACGATGTCAGCCCAAGTGGATATAGGTCACAGTACTAGGTGTGATGTTGACCCTTCTCGTTGGGGATCTCAGCTTCGAACACGTTGTCGACCCAAATGTATAAGAAAGCCCCATCTTACAAAGGAAATTTTCTAGCTATAAATAGTAGTATTTGAGTATCTCGACCTGAGGCACGATGTCACCCCAAATATATTAAAATGCCCATTTTTCAGGGGAATTTTATTTTCGATTTGAAACACATTCTTGTATCACAAAAGAGTTTTCCAATCAAGTATTAAACTCATGCTAAAATATAGCACATTCCTCTTTCCTTTGAGAGAATTTCTAAAATAACATTGACTGAGTCGTCATGTGTAATATTTCCTCAAACCTCAATCACTGATTGGTGATATCGGTTGCTCACATTAACTCTTTGAAAATTTTAAATAAGTCTTCTCAACATCATGCTTTCTTTTCTTAAATTTGATAACCCCCTGAAATTTTACTCTTTCATCTTGAATTAAATAATCTCTTCACGCATGGTGGTTGAAGACGTACCTTTATCAGACTTTTTTTTCTAACATATTCGAGATTATGAAACAGCTAAAGTCATATCTTAATGGCATTAATTTCGTAATCCTCCACCTGTGGGGTTAAATTTTGCTGACAAAGGGATCTCTTGATAAACATTTTAAAAATTTTGATCAATAGGAGATTCATCAATGAGTCTTCTTCAAAGTCAATCTTTAACTTGATCTTGTTAATGGCGGATCTCTGAGAGTATAAATCAGATGTCATGCTGAATCTTCCTTTATCATTTCACCTTCATGAACCTTGAGCTATCATAGCACATGAAAATAGCAACTTCCTTAGTAGAATTTTATTGGCCTTGATCACCAAAAACTTTTTCGCACATCCTTTTCATTAAGCTCCTTGCTTTGGCAACATTTTAAACAAATAGATTCTAGTAAACAATATTTCAGGTTGCTTCTTTTCAGTGGTAAGGGCTTAATGTTGTTGAAACCAAAAAGATTGTTTAATCAATGGTAAAGCAATTTCTTTTGACCTAATTTATATTTTTTTAATTGATTGAGGGGAGGAATACTCACTTGCAATAATATAACTTATTGGCGATTGGTTGCTTGGGTAGTATTTGTTGAGCCCTCTGTTCAATACTTTTTTCATTCCCATTCGCTTTCTAAAAAGTTTCCCTTTGAACCATTTTCATGCAACTTTGAATAACTAAAACAATGACCATAGCACCAGCGTGAGAATCTCTACACCATCAAGCTAAATAGTGATCAGGAAGAATGGGGTTCCCCATGAGAGAGTATTCTTATCTTTAGAGAACAAAAAAACAAGAAAATTGCTTATCGCAATATCTTCCTCCAAAATTCAATCTCGATAGATTTTTTTATATTGACATTCCTATATTTCTGTTAAGATCCTTCGAAAGTGGATATTTAGAGTTGAAACTCAAGTATCACACCCCAATACTCACCAGATAGAATTTATCTTTCCGTTGGGACCTTTCGATAGTAGATATATAAATTAAAGTTTTAGATATCACACAGATGTTCATCTTGTAGAGCTCGTCTAATTGTTAGGAACTTTCAGTGGCAAATTACCTAATTGAAATCCATGGGGTCATAGGTCGATGCTCACCAAACAAATTTTAGATTTCCATTGAAACCTTTTAGTTGTAGATTCCAGGATTGAGCTCCAAAGGCAATATCATAATGCTCATCATATAAAATTTATCTTTCAGTTGGGACCTTTCGGTGGTGGATTTATTAATTGAATTTTAAAGGACATGCATTGATGCTCACCATATAGAATTTACTCAAACTTCAAATGATTGCAATATGTGAAAGAAATTTTAGTATTGTGTTTCTATTTGGTCAATTTTAAGCTAATATTATAGTAAAGAGATGACTGGCCACAGATGGAAAGAGAAACATTCCCAAGTTAAGTCACCAGAAATCTGTGAGCTTCAAAAATTCAACTCCCTAAACTCATGTGGTTGTGTTTTTTGAAAGATTTGTATTTGATATTTAGAGTCAAATTTTCAGAATGAAAACGAGATTGTAGATAAGACACTACCGATAATTTTCACCCTCATTTTGTAAGAACTTTAAGATATAGGGTTTGAGATTTTCCATAAGCACAAGATCTTATGGTTAATTACCATCTTAATAACATGAGAACACTTTCAATTAAGACAAATCACTAAGTGTTGAATTTTCAACATATAGTACAAACATCAGACTAAGGGTTTTAGTTTATAAAATTTATTACTTTGAGGTTAAAGCAGATGGTTGGGAAATGATGACAAACCCAATCAAAATCTCAGTTTTGTTGTATTGGGTCGTCATGGCCCATAATCTACTTAATCAGAGGAGCTAGTCGACCAAATTTGACTGAAAGCAACCATGAGTTATGTCGTCCAAGAAACCATAGATCTGGTTGGATGTTTATCTAAGAAAATAAATAAGTAAACCTTATCTGATAGAAGATTTTATTTCAATTAATTATATAATAATGGTTCACAACTCGGAGTAGAAAGTCGTTCGGTAACATATATGAGCCACAATCACGATCTTAAGATGATAATGTCATTTGGCAACAACCACTTGATAAGAGGGCTCTAGTCGTAACCGCTGCTCTTATGGAGTCTTTGGACCAAATCACGAGAACAGAGGACTTGGGCCACATTTTTATTGGCATGAAATTACTTTGAGTGTAAATATAGCGATGCACTTGATATGATATTCGTTCTTTGTGAACTAAAGTCAATTTAAAATTTATTAACCCTGTCAAACTATTGTGAATTGTGGATGGAGATTGCTTTAAGTATTAAGTGATTTGATTTTAAATTATTGCTTTAGTTTATTGCTTTGAAAATCTAATTTGAAAAACTTAATTTAAAAGCTAAAACCACCCTCCAGCTGAAATTTTCGGTCAACGCGGCCGTCATTGGGGATTTAACATTTAAAACTTTTAAGTTTAAGATTCATTTAATTTTTTTTAGTTTAAGATCTTTAGAATGTTAGTCATGTAGACTCCAATCCTTACAAGAAAGAAGAACATACTATGTGATTTAAAATTATAAATTCTTATGTTTGTGATTTGAATATTATTGAATTTATTAGAGTAGTCAGCTCCAGTACTTTAAAAGAAGAGGTTCAGACTAGTTGAGTGGGACATACAAGTTTGCCCTGCAGGCAAGGCGGTCATCTTAAAGTTCAAGAATTACACTAAAAATTTTCAAAATTAAGTGAACATTAGATCTTTAGAATATACACATGACTTCATTTTGAGCTTTAAAAGAGACATTTTGTTCACTAGCAGATATATCATGAATTCAATAGCAATTATTTTTAATTTCAAAAGTCTGAAGTTTGAATTATTTTCCAAACCCTAAGAGCATAAATTTAAAAGCCCAAATTCAATATGTTCTCAAGCCCTAAGAGTCTAGATTTAAATCATATTCAATTTTAAAGGCCCAATTTTAAAAATTTTCGCAAGTTCAAAAATACAAGATTGAATTATTTTTACAAATTTAATTGGCCCCATATTTCAAATCATTTTAATAATTATTAATTCAAATTTTAAGATCATTTGCAAATACAAATTGACAAAACATTTTGGCAATCTCCAGACACCTACCACCATTTCAAGGCATCAGAAAAATGCCAGCTTGCCCTACTATCTATAAGATGTATTGATCAATTTGTAAACACTGTGGTCGAGGGGCAAAGCAAAATACTTTAAACCATAGTTTATAAGACGTTATGGGCCTTCAATTTACCTACAAAAAGATCAATCACAATCATATATTTCCACGATAAAATGTTTTACCTGAATGGTACTTCATTCCCTAAACAGATACTCGCATTTTACAGAACAAATACTTAAATCCCATGAATTTTATAAAAAAATTTTCAAACGAGTCTGCAATTTCTTTGAATAGTACTCGATTCCTCTTGATAGTTACTTGAGCTTCCACAAATGAATATTTTGGAAATTTTGTTATACCTTACAAATGAAACAAGCAAACAATAAAATTTTATGATTTTTTTTATGCTTATAATATATAATATATATTATACATTATATATAAAAAATGGTTGCTTGTCTTGAGTTGGGTAAGAAAGAAGGAAATGCAATGGTGGAGAGCACGAAAAAATCATTGTATGTAATTTCGATCTCAAACAGGTAAAAAGACTTTTGGGCTTTGTTGCATCACACGAGCACTTATAAATCGAGAGAGGACTACGAACCAAAAGAAAAAAGTTTCAGAGTTTTTAGCGTGCATTGATCTCGTCATTGCTTTCTCAGAAGGGCATGGGAAGAGTTTCGCAATTCTTTTTCCAGTGTGATCTTGTTGTTGCTTTTCCTGCCATGTGATAGTCAGTCACAAGGAGAAAGAGAGGCGAGAAGGGAGAGTAGTTTCAGAGGTAATTGTATGATGCACACCCTTCATTGTTGTTTTTGCTTGCTCTGATCGCAACTATACCGCGAGAAGACGGACATGAAGGGTAACGGAGCAAGGCACTGTGCGAGGCGGAGGAGTTTGAATTGGGGCCACTGCAGAGAAGACGAGAGGAGACAATCGATTCCATGTGTTTTTCATCACGACCAAGAAGACGTGGAGCTTGGCTTTGTTGTCGGATTATGCAAACACAGGTAGTCGGCTCTTCGAACAGAAAGAAGTAGTGCGATTCTGCCTACGGTTGAACTAGAATTTTCTGAAGACTTTGTACGACGCGATCCCGTCATTGCCTTTCTTGCTACCTCTAGCCATCGATGTATCGTGTGGGAGATAGAGTAGGCAGATTCGACATGATCGAGCGTGAGGATCTGAGAGGTTTGTGGCTATGTGAAAGTTCTTTTCGATTCCTCTGTTTCGAAGTGGGGGGCCTCAGTTATGTTCACAATGAGAGGCAGGAGCAATTTTGGAATCCTTGGCAGGAGCAGTTATTTGGATGTCTTAGTTTATTTTAATTTCCTCTTTTTTTATTTATTTAAAAATCAACATCACCCTTCTAAAAATTTTGAAATGAGAAAAGGCAAATATAACAGAAATAGTAAAGCATGTGAACTGTGAAGCAACAAGCGTGTATAGCATTTAAGAATATAATTGAATAAAGCATAGAAGAAATGGCCCTTTCAAACGTAACAATTTGATTTCTCCCAAAAAAATATAAAGAAAAAAAAAACAGGTTTAAATGGAGAAGTTATTACCAAAACTAATGGTTATTTCAAATAGGCAAGAAATTATGACCTTTTCTCTTGTATTCGGCTTTTCTCATTGTGATTGTAGAGAAATATGCAAAAGTTATCAACCTTCTAAACATTTTGAAATGAGAAAAAGGCACAAGTTAAATAGTAAAGCATGTGAACTGTGAAGCAACAAGCGTGTTTAGCATTTAAGAATATAATTGAATAAAACATAAAAGAGATGACCCTTTAATGTGTAACAATTTGATTTCTCCGGAAAAAAAAAACAAGAGGTTTAAATGGTAAAGTTATTACCAAAACTAACGGTTATTGCAAAATATTTTACTGTCTCTGCAATGTGCTTTGAGAGAGCTAAAGATCCTGTCAAAAAACTAAGCACTGAACCAGCACCTTTTGCCTGCATTCATCGCATGAAAACCATTTCACAATTTTTTTCGCCTCCTAATTTTAAATGAACTTTGGAAGGGTACCTGAGAATAATGCAGAGAGTGCCCAGGGTGTCCAGGAAGCCCTGCATAATTCACCTTCTTCACCCTGGGATGAGTTGATAAGAATTCAGCAAGTTTCTGAGCGTTAGCCTGTCAAAAAAAACTAAAATGAGGAGCAAAACTAAGTAAAGCAAGAAAATTCATCTCAAAAGTTGTGAAGAACTCCAAAGTAGTGTAGAATGTCACAGCTTTGGACAATCGTGTATGCTTACAGTGAAGCTTTGGAAGTCACTAAAGTTATTCAGAGATATTTTAAAGGTCTTTTGCTTGGATTTTAATTATTAAAATGCTCACAAATATTATGCACCGAAAGCACAAAACACAAAAGCGCACCACAAACTAGCAGAAATACTAACACAAACATAATGAAAAAATAAAATAAAATAAAATAACAATAACAATAATATTACTTATTAAACATTAACAAAAGATATGTAGTACCTGTTGCTTCTCCACTCTCAAAGCCATTGTCTTGATACCTCTTAAGCAAAGCCAACAGTCAAATGGTGCTAAGCCAGTACCTTCTGCATTTTGAAGGAATGCAACTTCTTTTGCCAAGCTGAAATTTCCAGAAACAGGAAAATGATTGCAGCATTAAAATTAGTTTTGCTCAGATTAAAATTACTGCTTAAAGAATCTTCGAAAATAAGGACATAATCAAAAAACTATTTCAAAATGGCATGAAAGATCCAGGTATAAACTATGTTCCAAAGAAAGCATATAAAAAAAATATGTATCATAAGTAATATTATGCCCAAATAAAAGAGTGTTGTTGTGCTTTATCTCAGATTTTAAAATAAAAGATTGGTGTCTTGCAAGAGAAATAAGAGAAGAAGTTTAATAGGTAAAGATTCTAATTTTATAGTATCACATAGGTCGGGCCTCAATGAGCAAGTTGATATCATCTAATGAAACCAAGCAGCAAACAACAAGGCTCATTTGTATTTCTACACCTTTCTGGAGAATGGCAGACTGTTTCTTCATTATTCAAATTTGGCTGGAATGTTCGAGAAACTTTAAATAAAAACAAATATATCTAAAAGACTGCACATTAATAGCTCTTGATAATGTTTAGCTGTTATTTTATTTATTAAGGACATTTAATAACTTTTTTACATTATGAGTTGCTTGTATTTACAAAGAGTACATGATATTTAACTAATTATCCAAGTCACACTACTCCTATAAATGGCCCAAATACCCTTCATTAGAACTATTGATAAATTCTCCCCTCTTTTGCACTAAATTTCTTTGCCCACAGCTCCCTTCAATCATTAAAAGATTTCATATGCCTCTCTAATACAAGACTTTTTAAGATTGTGCATGAATTGGCTTGCAACTCTAATAGCACATGTAATGTCAGGTCTAGTAGTGATAAATAGAAGTCTTAAAAGGTACCTCCCAATTAACATTCATCCTTCAATACGTGTGTTATAATTCTATTGTGCTATAATGATTACATACGAAAAGTAGGCAATCTCATTACCAAAGAAATATTTTTGTTCGCCTATTTATTTAAGTTCAAATTCTTAAGACAGTCTTTACTCTATGTTCTACATCCCTTCAAAGTTAAAACCTATCATGTTAATGCTATTAGCATAAACTGGTGATTCTAACCATAAAGTTGTGTGTAATACAAATAATATATGATCTCCCTAATTTTATTTATATCTCAAGTTAAGCATTATATTGACAAATGTCAAAATCAAGTATTTCAAGATTGCATCAACCGATATAATATTTTTTCAGCCTACAAACGTATTGTTTTATGTGTGAAATAAATACTAGAGGTATCTTCATATACACTTCCACCTCCAAACCAACATAAAAGAAAGCATTTTTAAGATTGAATTATTATATTTTATAGTTCATAGTAGATACTAATGATAAAATAACTCAACAATCTTTATTTTAACTATCAGAGCAAAAATTTAATGGTAACAAAGCTCATACATTTTAGTGAAACCTTTAAAGGGCAATCTAGCTTTTATAAATTTCCAGTGAAACGTCTGATTTATATTTTTCAATAAAGACCCACTCACATTCCATCGATTTCTTTTCTCCAGTAACCATACTTATCATACCAAATCCCATATTTCATTTTTTCAAGAGCTTTAACTTTTGATTTAATAGCATTATCTTAATTCTCGTTATTTAATGCCTCAAAGACGGCCTTTAAAATTGAAATACTATGCAGGCTAATAAAGAAGGTGAGAAAAAAATCTATATGATACTTCTATTCAATTGCAAGTTTAATAATTTCCTCAATAGAATCAGTAACAAGAATTCGTTTGATTGACTGGACTTCTGAAGATCAAGAGAATAATGCATTTATTCTTGAATAAATGTACAGTGACTGAGCAAAAAATGACTAAATAATAGGTTCAATTTGGGTATTTATCAGCCTCATAAACTCATGGCATTCTATAAATTTTGATCATCATAAATTACACAAAAAAATAAAGAATTTTTGGTTTCATAAGTTAAGTAAATGCAAGTAACGGGTACACCATCAAAACGGCTCACATCAAGACTAATGGCTTAATATGGGAAACAACATTTCTTTTGCTGTAAATGCCACACAAAACAAAATATCAAAAATATCACAGATAAGCAAGTATGGTTTCAGCTAATTCTTAAGTAAATAAAATTTAGGTATCACCCACCCATATTAAGTCATTAAAGTATATTTTCATATTCAATTTTTTTAATATTATCAATAAAATTACAAATAGTTTCATAAATAGAGAACTTGATGAATATATTTTTAATTTTATGAAATAAATTAGATAAAAAGTAAACATAAAAAAGCCTCCACAAAGCATTTGTTGTCTCGAAAAAATATTGCAACGCTTCATATAATTTTAAAAAGTTCAGACCTTGAAAATAAAAATAATAGGTCTCCTCAAAGTGTAGTGGGCCTTGGGAATCTTTTACAAATCTTCACAAAAATTAAAATACCAAAACTTAATGATGATTTCAAACCATTTAAATTTGAATTTCATTTGAAAATCTAAGGATTTTGAAGAGGTTGCTGCCGGGAGAAAAGTAGAAAATTTTAACTTATTTTTAAAAAAGTTATTAAAAAATCAAAACGTAGCCACCTCATATATAAACTATCTTAATACTTGGATCATAGTTAATTGTTAGAAGCATCTTTCCTTAAAAAAATCCTAGCCCTCTCCTCTCCCAAACATCCACCAAGTAGTTTCCTGCAAAGAATATTTTTAAATGCTGTTGATACAAAAAAAGAGAGAATTACTATCTTGATTATGGTGAAATCTAATATTTTGGTGATGTGATGAGCTTGGCTTCTTTACATGTGATCGCATACACGTGTAAGAATCCAATTCTTTTTATTGTAGTTTTCTTATTAGTTTATTATATATTATAATTTGAGTGTTCTGCTGAAGAACGTTTAGAAAAGTATCTCTGCCAAGGAGACCGAAAGGTTATATCAGTAAATGAAAGATACTCCCAAAGTGTGATACAAGGACTACTTTACCCACTGAAGGAGTGACAATTTTATTTAGTGCGGTCAATGCAAAAATCATAGATATGGTGAACACCTAGACATGGATGTAAACTCTGACTGGACCAAATAAAAATTACTAAGTGCTTGTATGGTTGTCTTTATGCAATATGCTTGATGTTGTAATTTTTATATCTCATATATGTCTTATTGGCCTTTGAAAATTAGCCTTTAACGCATATTTCTCAATTAATATTTCAAACATATCTTATTTAATGCTTCATCTAAAAAACAATTAAAAAGAGATCTTATTTGAAATATAACACAAGTCCAATTTCCCACCGCCTTCTCTTTGGACTCACGTAAACCAAAAATTAATATTAGGGCATGAAATCTATAATTATTAACTTCACATTCAAAGAATGATCCCCACGGTTTACATAATTTGATTTAAAAATATTTTCCGATCGTATCAATAAACGAAATAAAAGGCACTCCACTACATTACCACCATTATCATTTAGCGCTATTTCCACTAATTTCTAAGAACATAGGTTCATGATGTAATTACAACCACATGACATGAGAATTTAGAACCTCATTTTAGAAGGCTATAAAAGTCTCACAATTGTCACATTTGATGATAAAGAAATTCCAAAACCTATGGACGAATGGACACCAATAGAGTTGGACTAAGATTTATCGATAGTAAACGAGTGAATGTATATGATCATTACATGAACATCTAAAATTTTAGAACAAAAAATTAAATATGGGACAAATTGGTCAGCATGTACAAGAAAACAGATGAAAATAAAACAAATTAATATCTAATCCAAGGTACAATCTATTCAACATGAAGCTCCGGGAAAAATTTACAAAGATGTTCAGACGATTAAATAAAATAGTTATTACACGCGCTTAGTAAAGAGCACTCCTAACGAAAAACATATAAATAATATTATATGATCTTTGCCAAGAGTGTAAATTTTAAAGATATCTATTTTTTAAAAAAAATAGAGATTAATTTCTTCGATCATTAGTAATTTGGATGATTGTTTAATAGCACATTAACAACAGATCTTGTTATGAGAAGAAGATGAGGCAGTATGAAGAGAAAGAAATAAATTATAGTTATCAATTATCGCGACTTAAGTGACAATGAGTCACTCCCAAAAACAACTAGTGATGACTTGGAACTAAAATATATAAAATTATATCAATTGGGAAGAATGTTCAAAAAAAAATTTCTAAACAAAAAGGGTAAGAAATCTAATTTTAAATTTCAAAAATAAATTAAAAATTAACCTCCTAAGAGAAAAAAAGTCCGACATGTTTTAAATGTAAGCAAGACCTCTTTAAGTTGAATTGCCCTCTAAATTAAAACACAGGAAATGAAGAGTCTACATCCAAGAAGGTCAAGAAAATGCAAGGTGCTGTCGGCTAGAGGCTAACCAATGTTCAAGGATAGTTGCTGATCTAACAGTTGATGTTTATCATTACAATATGTAGAACTTGAAAATAATGCACAGCAAGCCAAATAAGAAAAATCACATGTGCAGGATAAAGCTTATTTAACAAATTATTTAGAGAAAAATGTATTTTAAAAGTTAAAGTTAAATGGTAGAAAATCAGGAGATTTTTTTATTGCTCATTAAATTATAGAAATCTAAGGGTGAAAAAACATTATATTTCAAACCTGATGCAGACACAAATTAGTTGAACGATGTGCAGTGATTTGAAACGCAAATTTTGAAACTATAGAAGTAGAGTTACATAGAACATCCCATTATGTGTAGATTCTTTGATTCATACATACACAGATAGCGAAAATCTTATTACACGATTTGATCCTGTTATTCATTCCACCAATGTAGACATATTTTAGGTTCCCAAATTGACCGACTAAATTATTCTATAGGTAGCCTTCACTAGAGATCCAGTGAAGGTAAACCGTACTTGGAAAGCAGATGTTTGAAGCATACATTTCGATACAGGACATTACACGCAAACCAAAAGACCTAGTGGATGTTTGTTACGCAAAGAAGTGAACCACTCCCTCTTGGACCGCTCGAGGGCCACCTAACCCAGGCGGTCTGCGTAGCGAGAAAGAGCCGGACAGGCCGAAGAAGGCAGGGAGTGGCAATTTGTCAGGGCTGAAGAGGGCAAGGAGCATGTTGGGGGCACGTGGGCCTTAATTACATAATCAATGATGAGAAATTAGAGGGATTTAGAGGGAAAGTGTGGAAGGAAGGTTTTGAATTGTTGTGAGAGAATTCTATTAAAGAGAGTAACCTAGTGATTATCTTTTTTAGGCATTTAGGCTGCTGTGTTTTTTCTTCTTTTGGTGGTATTCCTAACAACGTCTAGGGTGTGAGAAAATTGATTTACCTCTCGAAAGTACATTATCTTTTGTATCTCGCTTGTTTGCATTTTTTTTTCCACAAGAGCAGCCCCTTATTTGACTTGTTTCCATCTATCTTACATTGTTTTGCTGTTGTTTCTTGCTGACTTTGAGTCCGGAGCATATCAAATTGGTATCAAAGCATAGATCTTGGTGGGATAGCAGCAAAGAAAGTTGGTGTGCTAAAAGGAGGGTAGGGCAAATCCGATCAGGTATGGAAGAAAGGTTTGCTACCATGAAAAACAGATCATCTTCTATTGAAAGATGAATGATGGATTTGAAAGCATAGGAGAAATACAGGAAATGATGAAAAAGCTCATAGAGATGCAATCCAAGGTCGTGTCGACCGCTCCAGTACCGCTCCAGTTGCAAATCCTAACAAAGGATTGATCAAGGAATCCTTGGCCGGGTCAAAATAGAAGGAGATCCAGCGAAAAGACGACGGAAGAAGACATCAACTACCTACAAGAGCGACCCCCTAGGACTCCAAAAGGAGTGGAGACTTCAGATGGAGGGGATGGGCTGAAAATCGAAGAATGTAGTTCCACCCTAGATACATGGGAGTAAATAACGGAGGAAGAGGAAGCTGGGGTAGAGATGCATGGGTCAGGAAACTAAAAATGCCAATCTTCGAAGGGGAGGATGCGTATGGATGGGTGTACCGGGTGGAGCGATACTTCGCAATCAACGGGTTGACTGAAAAAGAGAAGCTCATGACAGCGAGATTATGCTTGGAGGGGAAGGCTTCAGCGTGGTTCAAATAGGCGGATGCAAGGTATCTGATACACTCATGAGATGAGTTTAAGGGTTGCTTGTTGGAGCGTTTCCAAGCCGACCTACATGAGCAATTTTATGCTCTGACTCGGATGGGAAAGGTTATGGAATACCATGAGAAGTTTGAGCACTTATCGGGAGGTTGAGGAGGATTTCTACAGTTAGACTGGAAAAGAACTTCTTGAAAGACCTCAAGCCTGACATAAAAGCAACCATTGGCCCCTTGAGACCGCGTAGATTGAGGGAAATGATGGAGCTCGCTCAGATGATGGGGTATAAGAAACAGGTGAAGAAGACCGGCAAATGCGGTAACACCGGAGAATTCTACAAGAGCATCGTGACAGCCACAACATCGATGACCCAGATAGTGTCAATTCAGAAAGAGAAGCCGAAGGAAAAGAGTATAAGACCCCGGCCCAGGGTAATTTCAAGCAACTCACAGATGCAGAAGTGCAGGACAAAAAACCGAAAGGATTGTGTTACTCCTATGACGAGAAATATACCACAGGGCACCGTTCACAGGACCCCATTGCAAGGAGCACATCATTCAGGTTCTTTTAGTTCAGGAGTAGGATACAGAAAGTGAAGAATCAAAAGAGGAAGCAGCGGAGGAGGGCATCTGCATTTGGATGTAGCAGAGGTTCCCCTTAATTGGGTGGTGGGATTTACCCTGAAACACGCTATGAAGGCGAGGGGACGGATCGGGAATCAGCCGATTGTGATATTGGTGGATAGCGGGGTCACACATAACTTTATCTCAAAACAGGTTTTGAAGAAGCTAAGGTTGAAGCCGGTGACTACAAGGAGGTTCAACGTCATGATAGGAACATGGAAGGTAGAGAAAAGTTAGGGAATTTGCAAGGGGTTGGTTCTGACACTCCACGGCCTACAGGTGGAGGACTTCTTTCCCTTAGATTTAGGCAGCACAAATGTAGTTTTGGGAATGAAGTGGCTACGAACGCTTGGGGAGATGAAGGTGGATTGGAAGTCCCTGGCGATGGAGTTCCAGGTGGAGGGTAGGAAGGTGATGCTGAGAGGGCATGCCAGTTTATGCAAAACTATGATATCACTCAAAATCATGGTCAAGTCGATTCGAAGAGCAAGGCTGGGATACTTAAGAGTTTCAGAGCATTGAGGAGATTCGAGATTCAGAGTTGACAGAATTTCCAAGAAGGGTCCAGCAGCTCGTACTGCAATTTACATATGTCCTCCAACAACCAAGCGGGTTAACTCCTCCAAAGGAGCACAAGCACGCTATTACATTGAGTGAGGGTGTTTCACCAATCAGCGTCAGACCATACATGTAATCTCAAATTCAAATGGATGAGATAGATAAGTTGATCAGAGAAATACTCGAGGCTAGAATTATTAGGCCCAGTGTGAACCATTTTTCCAGTCACATCTAGTTGGTGAAAAAAAAGATGGTAGTTGAAGATTTTGCGTGAACTACCGGGCTTTGAACAAAAAGATGGTGTCGGACATGCTTCCTATTTCTATAATTGATGTGTTGCTCATTGAGCTTTATGTGGCGGTCATTTTCTCAAAAATTGATCTTAAGTCAAGATACCACCAGTTTTAGTGCTGGAGACCGATCCCCCGCTCCCGCCTCCTCTATTTCGTGAAAAGTCGCGAACGCTCCCAATTGTGTCTCCCGCCTCCCTTGTTTGTGATATCAGTTCTCGCTCGCTCCTACTCCTCACGTTTCGCGAATCGGCGCCAGCGATTCTCTGTCACGAAGCGAAGCTTCGCTTCATCCCGTTCAATCGCTCTCGCGCTCGGTTTCACGTTAAAAAGGAGTGGCTCTCCCTCAGATGATGATAAGTCACGATTTTTGCGTTGCTTCTTCGGGTTTCCTCGGGATAGAGGAAGAGTTCTTCGGGCTTCCACGGGACAGTGGAAGAGAAGTGCAAGGAGCCTTGTGGCAGAAGAAAGAAGAAAGAAGAAGAAGAAGATTGTTCTCTCTTGGTTTCTTCTTGGTGGCTTGTGGCAGAAAAGAAATTGGGTTTATTTCTCTTATACGTGTTTGTTCTTCGGTGTAACTCGTATAGTTTCTTCGGTGTATCTCGACGTAGAGAGAGAAGAACAGAGAGAGAAGAAGAGAGAGCAACAAAGTGAGAGATTCTTCTTGTAAGTCGAGGTGATCGACTTGTGTAAATTCCTCAAGTAGTAAAATCCTTTGCAACTCTTGTGGACGTAGGTAATTTGCTGAACCACGTAAATCTGTGTGTTCCGCTGTGTTATTCTTTTCTAGTGTGAATTTTCTTATTCTATTTTTCCCTTCAAAGATCGTTCTCCTGTTGATTTATATATATATACCAACAACTGCTATATAACTGGATCACAACAACCAGTTCATGATGAATCCAGCGGATGTGCACAAGACAACGTTCAGGACACATGAAGAACATTACGAGTTCTTAGTAATGTCGTTTGGCCTCACCAATGCTCAAGTGACAATTTCAATTCCTTATGAATAAGGTTTTTCAACATTACATCCGAAATTTGTCCTGGTTTTTTTTATGACATTATGATCTACAGTCGTACAAAGACAAAACATGTGCAGCACCTAAGGAAAGTCCCGGAGACATTGAGAGACCACCAATTGTATGCCAACTTGAAGAAATGTTCTTTTGCACAGTTTTAGGCGGAGTACCTAGGACATGTGGTGACCAAAACAGGGGTAGCAGTGGATCAGTCCAAGATCAAGGCCATGGTTGATTGACCTTTCCCGGGAGTTTGAAATAATTGAGGGGACTCCTGGGTCTCACCGGCTACTATCGGAAGTTCATGAGAAGATATGGCATGATAGCATGGTAAGTGAAGAAGCAGTCAAAGAAAGAAAAATTCAAATGGGAAGCAGCAACACAAGCCTTTGACCATCTGAAGAAAGCCATGACCAATGTCCTGATATTAGCACTTTCAAATTTTAATAAAATGCTTACGGTGGAAACAGATGCATCAGAATACGGGTTGGAAGCAGTTCTCAAATAAGAACAACGACCGAATGCCTACTTCAATCAGGTTCTTACAGCCAAAGCAAAGCTGAAGTCAGTATATGAAAGGGAATTGATGGTGATTGTCTTGGCCATTCAAAAGTAGCGGCCCTACCTATTGGGACAACACTTTCTGGTCAGGATAGATCAAAAGAATTTAAGTACCTTCCAGAGCGATGGATGGTGAATGAGGAGCATCAGAGAGGGCTATTCAAGCAAATGGGGTATGATTTCGAGATTCAGTACTGACCGGGATTGGAGAACAAGGCAGCGGGCGCATTGTAGAGAAAGGTGAAGGAACCCCAATTGACGGCTCTATCAGTACCCTTGATCATAGATTAGGAAGCCCTGAGACAAAAGAGTGAACGGAATGAGAAGCTGAGGAAGAAAAAGGCTGAGTTACTACAGGATCCGAACAGTGACCCAGGATATTCACTGAAGGGGTAGTAGCTGCTCCACCAGAGGCGATTCATGCTACGCAAGACATCGGAGTATATTTCCATATTATTAAAGGAGTTTCATGGCAATGCGATTGGGAGACATTAAGGGTTGCAGAAGACCTACAGTCTTCTGGCGGCAGAACTTTATCGAGTGGGATTGTTCAAAGACGTCGAGGAGATGGTGGCAAAATGCGACGTATGTCAAAGACACAAGTACTTGACCACGGCATCAAGTGGGTTATTGTGTCATTAGCATTATCAGGGGAAGGTTTGGGAAGAAGTGACGATGGGTTTCATCAAAGAATTGCTACGATCAGAAGGGTTCACGGTGATCATGGTGGTTGTGAATCGCCTGAGTAAGTATGCACATTTCATTCCCTTGCGGCATCACTACACGACGGTCTCAATCGCAGTAGTGTTTATCTGGAAATTGGTCTGTTTGCACGGAATACCAAAATCAATTGTTTCAAATAGGGACAATGTGTTTCTCAGCCACTTCTAAAAAAAGATATTCAGGTTGCAAAGAAAAGTTCTTAAAAGGAGAACAGCATATCATCCCCAGACCGATAGGCAGGAGGTGATAAACAGGAGCATGGAGACATACCTGCGTTGTTTTGTATCTAATACGCTAAAGTCATGGGCCAAGTGGATTGTGTCGGCAGAATATTAATATAATACTTCGTATCACACCACAGCACATACCACCCTTTTCAAAATATTGTATGTTCGGGATCCACCTCACTAGATATATTATGGTCATATCACTACACCGTATCCAGCGTCAATTAGTATTTGAAGAAGGACCGGATCCTAGTCGAGCTCAAGGGGCATCTATTGAAATCTCAACAAATCATGAAGAGAAAAGCGGATAAACAAAGGAGAGAGATGTTATTTGAACCAGGGGACATGATCCACTTGAAGCTGAGGCCCTACCAACAAAAGCCATTGGCCAGGAGGAGAATCAAAAAACTTTCATTGAGATACTTTGAACCTTATGAGATGAAGGCACACATCGGAGCAATGGCCTACCATTTGAAATTACCACCTTCATCCGCACTACACCCGGTCTTCCATGTATCACAATTAAGACGTGTGATTGGAGATCATACACCCTCGTCTACACTACCGCTGACACTTGTAGGTGATCTGGAGCCACAAGAGATCGAAGAAGTGCACCGAGGAGTAGGGGGAGCAAATGTATTGGTTAAGTAGAAAGGACTGTCAGAGATGAAGCAAGTTGGAAGCCTTATGAGGTGATCCACAAGCATTTCCCATCCTTCTACCTTGAGGACAATGTCCTTCGAGAGAGAGGAGTATTGTTACGCAAAGAAGCTAACCAGTCCCTCCTGGACCAGTTAAAGGCTACCCGAACCAGCAGAAAGGCCAGTCTGCGTCGCGAGAAAGAGTTGAGCAGGCCGAGCGGCAATCTGTCGTGGATAAAGAAGGCAAGGAGCGGCAATTTGCCACGGCTGAAGAGGCCAAGGAGCAGGTGGGAGCCACGAGGGCCTTAATCACATACTCAAGGAGGAGAAATTAGGGGAGCATGGAGAGAAAGAGTGGAAGGAAGGTTTTGAATTGTTGTAGAGGATTCTATTAAAGAAAGTAACATAGGGTTAATCTATTTATGCATTAGTTTATTGGTTGTTGTGTTTTTCTTTTTTTGGTGGTATTCCTAGCCACGTCTAGGGTATTGTGTTTTTCTTCTTTTGGTGGTATTCCTAGTCACGTCTAGGGTGTCGGAGAGCCGATCTACCTCACAAAAGTAAATCAACTTTTGTATATCGCATGTTTGCATTTGTTTTTCATAAGAGCAGGCCTTATTTGACTTGTTTCAATTATCTATCATCGTTTTGCTATTGCTTGCTGATTTTGAGTATGGAGTGTATCAATGTTTAATTAAAATTGAAGTTAGCATCATTGGCTATGACCCTTACACCATCCAAAATATCTTTATAGGGCAAAACATAATAGGATTAGCAACGGCTAATTGTGCGATAAAGAATACTATGTTTAATTTTTTTTTTCCATTTTAATATTTAAGTAAATTAAATGATGAAGTCTTATTTACTAATCATAGGTAAAGTAATCTTGACCTATGGGAACTCCGTAAATTAGTTGTTAAAACCAGAAATGCTTAAAAATTTATCATGATAATTCAGGGCATTGGCTAAGATGATTTGATTATGCAAGCATGCATAATTAAGAGTCAGTAATAAATTTAGCTATTTTAGAGTAGTATAATGATTGTTTATATGTTGACCGTCAATTAGACAAACAAACTCATAGATCTTCTGAGTCATTAAACCAAGTGAGCACTTCAAGACCATTAGAATTATTTTACATGGACTTATTTGAGCTTGTAGCTTCTGCAAGTTTAAGAAAGAAATATTGGTACATCATAGTTGATAAGTATTCTAGGTTCACATAGGTAATATTAGATAAGAGTGATGTGATTATTAAATTTATAATATTTGTAAGACGAATTCAAAAAAAAAAATAATAGATCATCCATTGTGATTACTAGGAGTGATCACAGATGAGAATTTGAAAATGAGAAATGTGACAATTTTTATGATGAGAAAGGGATTAAATATTGTTTTTTTTTTTTTTTGCATCTAGGACGCCCTAACATAATTGTGTGATAGAAAGAATGATTATAACTTCGTTTTATATGGCTAAAAAATGTTTAGTGTACTTTAATTTTCAAAATATTTTTAGGCTAAAGCAATAAATACTTGTGATAAATAACATGTACAACATATCAATCATCAAGAAAAAAATATATTAACTTTGAAAAAAAAGCTTAATATATTACACTATCAAGAGTTAGGATGCACTTGTTTTATATTAAAAAAAAAATGGAAAAGATAGCTTTACTAAAGTTAATACCTGATCTAATGAAGCTCCTTCGGTGCTCATCAAAGCAAGCCATATAAAGTTTTCAATAAAAAAAATTTGACTGTCAAAGAATCAATATATGTGATCTTTTATTAGTAGCATCAGACACTTCCTAAAACAAAAGATTTAGATGATAAAGAATTTGCAGATTAGAATATCTAATCCTGGATTAGCCAAAAACATCAAAAGAAGTTCAATTTGCACAAAACTTACCTAGAGAGTGAAGGTATGCTTCTAGTCACTCTTAAGGAACTCATTACAAGGGACCATTATAGAAAGTTAGAACTAAGAATGCAATAAGAAAGGAGATAGAACATTCTATCTTCCTATCACAAATTAAGCCTACGTATATAGATGAAGCTTTAGCAGATGAATTTTCGCTGTTAATAATGTAAAAAAGAATTAAATTAATTTATTATAAATAATATTTGGGAGTTAGTGTAGATGCCCAATGAGCAACATGTTACATGAACAAAGTGGGTCAATAAGAACAAGTTTGATGACTCCGACAAGGTAATAAGAAATAATGCTAATTTATTAGTACATGAATATAACCAAATTATGAAAATTGATTTTGAAGAATCATAGGCCCCCTGCGACTAAATTAGAAGTTATTTAGGATATTATTGACATTTGTGTGTGTTACAAGAGGTTCATATTATTGAAATTTGTGTATTTTTTCATTCATGAAACATTTCAAAGTTCAGAATTAAAAAAGACAGTTAAAGAGGAGACCCAAGCTCTTAACCTAAATCTCATATGAATCTTTGCAAAGCTTCCTCTAGATAAAAGATCCTTTGGGTACAAATGAGTGTTCAATGTCAATTACAAAGCAAAAGGAAGCATCAAGAGATTCAAGACTAGGTTGGTGGCCAATTTTTTACTCGGTCTTATGGGATAGACTATCAAGGGACATTTAGGGTTCGTTTGGTTTGGTGGTAGAAGCGTGGTGCGGGGCCTGGCCGCGAATCGCGGCCGTTTGGGAAGGCTTCCCAAGCGCGGTGTACCGTCGTTTTGTCTAAGTGCGGGCCGCGGATCGATCCCCGTGGCCCGCATTCGAGTAATGGATTATTACAATGGTTACCCTTCGTCGCTCCTGCCTTAATTCTTGTTCAGCGGTAGTTCGGCATCTCGCTTTCGGCTAGTGCTCGAAATGGAAGTGGACATGGATGCTTTGTCGAGCTACTTCAACCCGGAAGATTTGAGCAGCAGGGTATTTCCATTATAGGTGCGGTTTTGGTAAGCTTTCTATTGCTCCACTCAAGAAACACTAACAATATCTAAATTGAGCGCATATGTGACTTCTCACCAGTAAATTCCAATTTTGTGAGATACGATTATTTGTATATTTGTAGGCCAAGGAATGCTAGAATAAAGTGGTTAATTTTATGACTAGTTTGGTTCTCTCACTAATCGGAGAATATGACTCATCACACCCTGGAAACCTGCTTTTGTGAAATATTGACACAATAATAACTATTATTCCTTTGCTGAAAACACATAAAATAGAAGTTAATGTGTTATTTGCAACCTAAAGTTCTAGAAATTTGCTAATTGTGGAATGACTATTGATTTTGTGGCTAAACAAGCCGCCTAATCATCATTCTGTCCTTGACGAAATGGCTGTATGAAAATGCAATGTTTTTTGGATAGGTCGGAACAAATGCCAAAGCTCTTCGGGCTGAACTTAGAACCTAGTTGATCAACACAGTATTTGTATATATATTTTATTTTTACATATATGCTCACTTGAGGTTGGAAAATGCTTTGTTGGTAGTTATTTTTTCTCTTAACTAAAGTTTAATGCACTCTTTCCATAAACGTTGATATACGAGGTGTATTTGTTTTTTTTAATAGTTATAAATTTTTATATTTTGCAAAAGTTAATTTTTAAAAAATCACATGCTTGGCATGCTTTCTTCTTTTTTTTTTTTTTTTTTTGGCTTGAATGTTGTCATGCTGTAGCGATCAGTTGGCCAAGTCACCATTTTGAGGAAAAGAATGGTATCGAGATATTCTATACAAACTCCAAATAATAATTCAGCTGAAAATTTTGTGAATTTATCGCTATCATCTAAGTTTTATTTTGAACCAGCATTCCAAATTGAGTGATTCAATAAAATAAATTTAATGTTGTGAAGAACATTTTCAACTTACTTTAAATGGACCTAAATTGAACGCTTAGAAGTTTTATAAGAAATTCCTCAAGACCATTTGGAGGAGAATTTTCTTGTAATCTTGTATCCTTAGTCCAAGAAACATATTCATGAAAAAAATGTAACAAAACTAATATTGCTCAATTTTGTGATCATTAATAAACTATGATGTTTAAAAATCATAAAATGAACATAGTGATCTCTCCAGGTCTGATGAGTGTCTGAAATCATGGCTTAAAGTTATAACATCCGTCCAAAGATAAAAATATATGTCTAATTTTCATAAGTTTGTGGAGGATTTTTAGTGAAGAAAGATACGAGACTTTGAAAATGCCAAGTCATTTCCTATTAGCAACAGACATTTATCTTCAATCTTCGTTGATGCTTGTCTTTGATCACAGCTAAAGAAGCCAATGTCCATCACCAATCTTTATCTGTAATAGATCAATGCCGACATCCAACTTTGCTTATCTGTCTTCATCGGTCACAGACAAAGGTTATTTGCTCTTGCTCGTCCATCACCTTATGCCATTAGATAACTCCAACGCCCCATCATCTTTTATTATGTTATAACGTTCTTTGTTATCTTTACATGCGAGCAGCGGGCCGAGCAAGCCATGCATTTATGGAGAGCATGTTGAAAAGTTACAAATGCTTGTTTGTAAGTATCTTTTTGTTTCTGAATTAGTGCCAATACTAAAAATCCCACTTCATAAGATAGGAAATGAGTTTTAGAATGCCAACAAGTCATATTATAAATATTATTGGTCGACTGTACTGCACTATTTTTTGAGTTTTGGAATGCCAAAAAGTCACATTATAAATATTATTGGACGACTGTACTGCACTATTTATTTTTTCTTCGAATTTTTTAAAGTATTTCTTGTGTATTTGACTCAAGTGAACTTCCTCTACATTCCTTGTATGAAATATCTAGCATTTGTATATTTGGAGATGGATGCTGAAAAGATTTAATACTTTATAAGCTTTTGCTTGATCTATATCTATCGAATGACATAAATTAACATACTTCATAGTTGCAAGTTATTGTATTATATTTGAAATAATTTGAATGTATAATGGATCTCCTGATATTTGCTCATCAATCATGCGCTAAAGATGACAACATCAAAGTTATTGATCTAATATTTCTTTGGGTTATAAATTGTCAATCATCCATTATAATTGTCATATTATCTGCCTTGTGTGCTAAAACATTTATTTTTATTGAAGATAGAATTTATTATTTTAACGGTGAAAAAAAGTAGTGCACATATGCTAAAAACAATTTGAGAGCAAGGAGATATAGAATTTTTTATGTAAGAAACTAAAAGGGGGTAAAAGTTAGGGGGCACTGCCCTGTTAAAATTATTCTATTAATGCAAGTTGTAAAACTACAAAAAATATATTTTCTAGTAATTGGTGATGTAATATATTCAATGTGATAGATATGAACTATGAAAATGATTTCTATGGTGGAATTAGGACATGTCTTGAAGCGTTGGAGAAGTGATTTTTAGTAATATGCTCGATCATTCTTATAAAATGAGATACTTGAGAACAAGTAGGGGCCTGTCAGCTTTGATAGAGATGGTTGAATAGTGACTTGTTACTGAAGACAATGGCATGATGGCTTTCCCAGGGACTCCTTGATGGAACTTGCTTTTATTATGAGGATTGTTTAGTTTTACAGTGAGCTTAGTTGAATTACTGCAATGGTTGAACTGCAATTATTATTCTTTTTTTGGTTCATTTTGGACAATTCTTTATTTTGCTCATTATATGTCATATTGATTCTATTTAATTGCTTTCGGAAAAGATGAGCTCCATAATTTCAGGGACGTCCTGAAGGTTCTTATACCACTGCGGACTAGAGACTTCCTTTCTGAGGTCACATCAGCCCCATAGCTACGGTCGACAGTTCTATAAATGCCCGATGGGCTGACGGTCAGGTTGATTCCACTGCCGAAAGTGATCATGAATTGATAGCATCATTGAAGGGCAGTTTAGGAGGAGACATCCATCTCCTTCATATTAAAAACAACTTCATTATTTTACTTGTAATTTCATTGATTTTTTTTCTTTTTCCTAACACTTTTGGTACTCACTGTTAAATGAGTGGTGTATTAGAACTTTTGTTATGTTTTGAAATAAATATCTGCTTCTGAAATATCAAATATATTGGTGTCATATTTCTGTTATAGAAAAAATTTATTAAATAAGGGTAAACTGGTTATTTTTCCAGAAACAGTTGTCCCGCAACTGTTTTCAAATAGCTGCAACAAACAGGTAGTCAGCTTCCCCGCAGCAGCTTCCTGAGGTAGTGCAGCTACAGCTGAAAAGCTACAGCTGCACCAAGAAGACCCTAACTCCAGTGGCCAAATTAGACATTAGAAGAGTTCTTTCCTTGGCAGTGAACAGAGAGTGAGAATTACATCAACTTAATATCAAGAATACGTTCTTGAAAGAAAATTTTGAAGAAATGTATCTGAAAATCCCACCATGACAAGAAAATGAATCAAAATAAATATCTAGTTTGTAAACTAAAAAAAGTCACTTTATGGCCTCAAACAATCCTTATGAGCTTGATTTGAATATCAATACGCTAAAATCTACTATCCAATATCAAGCAGATCATACACTATCTATAAAGCATACCAAAACACTTAAGAAGAATGTACTCATTATCTATGTAGAAGAATAAGAAGGTTCTTGTCATTCAGTTTGAAATTAATGATCTATGAGCGATGATATATTTTTTGGGCATGAAAGTTGTTAACTGCAAGATGGGTATTATGATAACACAATTAAAATACATCCTAGACCAACTAAAAGAGACAAAAATGTTGGAGTGCAAAACTGTTGAGATTCCTATGGATTTCAACAAAAATTTACTTTGAAGGAGAGAAAAGTAACTAGCGAAAAAGGTAATATACCAGAGACTGGTGGGTAAAATTACATATCTATCACACACAATACCCCTAATATTGCTTACTGTGTCGGCATTATGAGTCAACATATGAATAGTCCAAATAAAGAATATTTGCAGATGGTTTAAAGAATATTGAGATTTCTTAAAAACATCTCGACAAAGAGTTACTGTTTAAGAAATCGGACAATGAGAAGGTAGAGGTTTACAGTGATTCTAATTGGCCATGAGTACTCATGGACAGAATGTGTACTTTCGGGTATCATTTTTATGTCCAAAGAAATCTTGTTACTTTCAGGAGCAATAAATAAACAGTGGTCAATAGAAGTAGTGTAGAACTTGAGTACCGAGCACAGCTTTTGGGAATTTATGAAGAAATGTGGATTCAAAGGTTAATAAATTAGTTGGGATACTCCATCGTTAATCTCATAAAGATGTTCTGTGACAGCCAAGTCATAATTAGTACTGCAAAGAATCTTGTGTATCATGACATGACCAAACACATTGAGATTGATAGATATTTTATCTCTAAAAATGTTATGAATGCATTGTTCACTTAATATAAATTTCAACTTATCTTAAAGTTACTGATGTCTTTACTAAATCTCTACCTCTAGTTAGCTTCACTGATTTGAATTACAAGTTGGGTTTTTATAGCATCTATAACCCAGCTTGAGAGAATGTGGAATTCTAAGTTTCCTATTTCAGTTTTATTCTCATTTATTCCCTTCTTATTATGGCATATTTCTTTCTTTCTTGAGTTATATTTTCTTTGGTAAGTTATGATTGTTGTAATTAATCTTGCCCTATAAATTCCTTATTATATAAGGAGAATAATTGTAAATTGAGAAATAAGAGAATATGTATTTCTCTTACTTTCTTCAATGACAATTAATCTTTTTTCCCTTCTAAATTTCACAAAATAGTTTGATGCCCAAAATCCTCTTACAAAACTGTGAGCCAACCCAATTCTGGATTCCTAAGGTAATTTGGAAGTCATTTTAATTCCTTCCTATTTTCCCATTCTACAAGTTGCCAGATCTCTTCGCACTACCACCCATCAACCTCCACCCTCATTCTCTAAATTATGTTGCAATCAATATATCAATTCATATCATTCCATTGCCCCAGTTGTCACAAAAAAGGACATTGACTCACGAAATTCAATGGCACATATCCATGACTAAACTTCTAATTTAAACAACAAAACAATATTTAAGTTATAACGATTAGATGACTGGGTGAACGAAACGTTCTCTAAAATGAAATATCAAAATATTCTGAGAATTATCTTTGTATCCTCTTATCCGTATAAAGTTATTAACTTGGGATTTGTAAAAGCAAAAAAAAAAATCAACCTTTCGCCCTTCACAGCAAGGATACCTGCCATGACATCACTATGACCAGATATGAACTTAGTAGCCGAGTGCATCACAATGTCTACAAGAAGACAAAGAACACATTACTGTTATTTATATACAAGTAAGAGGCCTTAGTACATAGAAAATAGGGAACCTGCGCCAAATTCTAGCGGCTGAGACAAAACTGGAGACATGATACTGTTATCCACCAAAACAAGAGCTCCATGTGCGTGAGCCAACTCTGATATTTTCTGTGTATTAGGAAAGAAAATAAAAATTGATGCTTTATAAAAAAAATGATGCTTTATCAAAAAAAGAAAAATATTGTAAAAATGGCACAAAGAAAACGAAAGCCTATGACAAGAAAGGTCAAAAGAGCATATTTATAGGCAAATGAATACATCCCTCGAGCAAAAAATGAACAGCACTAAGGTAAAACGTATAGCAGAAAAGGGAAACAACTCTATGTGCATTAAAGACATACATGACTGGAAAATATTGCATTATTATAACCAAATTGGATTGACTCTAAGAATCATTAGATCTATCATCAATCACTTATTTATTCGGTAAATAATGCAAAGGCAATTTAATGCTTTGCATTAATTAATTTAAATGCAAAGATGCTGAAGAAGTTTTCTTTGCTAGGAAACTTGACCATACTTTGAAAATTGCTGTTATTGATACTATTCTGAAGCTTCTTCAAAAAAAGTCAATCACAAAGCAAATCACAGTACAATAACAATAAAAACGAACTTACAAGGAAACAAAAATAAACAATAGTGAGTTGATGCAAAGCAAATGATGGAGGAAATGGCCAATATGTGTTGACTACCTTTTTAGAGGTTTGGGAATTAGAAGGCTATACACAATATTAAAAACACACACATTCTTATCAACCAAAGAAAATCATGAAGTAAAAATAAATTCTTCTTCCTGCACATAAATTTTGCATATACTGGTTTTTTCAACGAGTCTATTCAGCTTTGCAGTGAAGTTCAAGTTTGTGTTAAATAAGCACAATACAGTCATATTGTTCTGAAATTTCCAAAAGAGTACACTAAAGTAATTTAATAGTTTTGGCATGCAAAGTACTGAACCATGTCATTCTTCCATTAAATCTGCCTAGAAACAAGCACCAAAAGCATGTGGGGGAAACATAGAATTGATAAGTAGCGAAAATTTTTCTGGAAGCTCAAGTAACGCATAGATTTTTATTATAAAAAGCAACCGAAAAAAGCAGGGCAACCATAAAATGATGAAAGTAAGAGAACATTTTGTGCTGCTAAAAAACGATGTTGTGATAACCATTCTATTAAAGGGCATACAAACATAGATACCTAGAAATGTTAACAAACTATCACACAATGCATAATCCAATGTTCATTTAAATAAAAAACAATAATGTGTGTTTATTAACATATTTTAACAAAATCGAGCATAATTTTAAAGGCTTAATATACAGATCATATTGAACATTGACTCAACCACTTACATTCATTAATATTTTTATTTGTTGATTAACAAATAACTTGATTAAATACTTATTTTATAATGGTTGTGATGGTTATATAATGTCTGATTTTATATGTTGTACAAACTTTCTGATCCTACGCATTTTAAAAATGAAGATATTACTAGACATATAAATATGATGTAAGTGCATATTGAGCAAATTGCCAAATGTTCAATTAAATTACAATTTTATATTTCATTAACATTTTTGTTTCTAAAAGTATTGGAACTAGTATTGGATGAATTATTATAAATTTTGATGAAAATTATAAATAACATATGTTAGAGAAAAAAATTACATGTTTATTTTCTTAGCAAATATATTTTTTATGTTCAATTAAAGCTTAAGCATGGCTCAAACTAAATAAAAAAAAAATAAGCAAGCTTGAATAAGAATATAGAAATATTACCATGTTCAAGCTCAACACCACTTGATTAAGAAAAAATGAAAAGTCTTGAAGGCAATAATACTCTGCTCAATTTGATTCACTAACCTTATATACTTCGTACATACGTGTGTAATGTGAATGCGCAATATTATGCAAGGGAAGTGGAAATACTCATATTGACATTTAAAAGAACTAAAATAAATTATTCAAATGAAATCTCATAAATTAGGAAATCAATTTAATGGGTATTTATAATGTATACAATGCTAGAAATTAGCTAGGATATTTAAATTTTGCATTTGGCATGAAAGCAACTTTATCATACTTATTTCACGTATAAAGAGTTAATTTAGTTGAGTAAAAAGCAATAAGATTACACGTATATCAGCTATTTGTATGCGAGGATTGGTAGGACTCTCCAACCAAACAAGCTTAGTCTTTGATCCAATTACAGAAGCCACTTCAAGCAAATTAGATGTATCAACTCGCCTGCCATGTTGGATAGAATCATAATATATGTCATCTCCCCATTCTGGTAAATTGCTGCATTACAGAAATGCAATTGTATGAATCATTTTTGAAAGGTTTCCAACTCACTTGACCACAATGCCTTTCCTTGGGACTACTTGAGAGAGCAATCGGTCAGAGCCACCATAAATGTCCTCTCCAGCAACAATTTCTTCACCTAAAAAATCATATATAACTTGCAAGATTTATTGGCTTCCTGAATAGAAACTAAATCTAACAATCTATAGAAAATTACCAGAGGCAATAAGAGAAATGATGGTAGAAAGAGCAGCCATTCCACTAGTGAAACAAAATGCACCATGAGCTTTCTCCAATTTTGCTAAAAGACTGATTGTCAGCAAACATACAAGTCAATAGTATACCAGGTTACTGTACCTGCAGCTTCACAAGCTTAGAACAATCGGACTGAACTTCTAATTTTTACAAACCTTTGTAAGACATCTCTAGTAGGATTTCCACTTCTAGTGTAATCATAAGGCCCGTTTTCCGTGGCCGATGGCTAGCATTCAAACATAAAATATTTTTGTAGAATTAGATGATGCAACAAAAAGCACACATCTAAGGATGGAATGAGCAATAAAACAACTAATGCTAAAAAAAATTCTTCTTATGTCCTACGCTGATTGTTTGCTAAAACATAACTCTGTTTCTAACTCAAAAAATTTTCCTGTATGGTGTTACACCCTACATACGCTTGGAAAAACAATAGTGCTGTCATTGGAAATTATTTCTAAGAAAAGCATAAATCATCACTCAGGACAGTTCATTAGCATTTTTCATGAACAAACAGAATGTATATCAATTTGTTGTCATTTTTGCCCAAATGGGCCAGTTAAAGCAATGCCCAAAACTTCATATATGCCAAGCAACAAGAAGAAAAAAAACAACAGCACATTCCATAAATTCTCACTAAGTACAAAAGAAAGAACTTCAGGTGGTTAGAAATCAAAAAATAAATAAATAATCAACTTGCTAAAACAGCTTTTAATCAATAAGCATGTTATATGCAAGGTCCTAAATTTAAGTCATCTTGTGAACCCTTGTCGCCATGAGAAAGCATATCGTCCAAACGATAAACCCAAGTTCATATCTTCTGTTCAGCTGAGTATCATCTTTGAATGGGTGCAGCAAGAAAAAGAAGAGTGGTTGAAGATCAACAATTTATTATTGTGTTCCATAATTTGAATAAAACAAAACGCCATGAGAATCACAAGGCTACATGAAGATGCTTTTTAAAGTCACCTGCTTAAAAGTGGATGTCTGGTACAAAGGGATGCTAAGCGCTCCATACGGATCAAAAGAATTATCAAAGGTAGTCAGGATTGTCGATATTCTTGGCTCCATATTCACGTCAGTGTATTTTTCTAGTTACATAAAATAATATTTGATGGTCAAATAAAGAAAAATAATCAAATCCGAGAAAACAGATTAAAAATAAAACAATAAAAAGGCCTACCCATTTCAAGTGAGGAACTTTCCAATCTATCAGCAACTCCTTCAACCAGTGCAGAAGAGATCATGTCCCTCTTGCGTTCTCCACCGCAATTCATCACAAATCTCTCCTTTCTTTGGTTCACAGACAACCCTAAGCCTCGCGTACGACCAAAGCAGCACCTCGAACCCTATTGTAAGAGAAGATGTTAGAATTAAAATAAAGACAAACTCGGTGTTAAAAGGGAGAGATAATTCAGAGAAGGGACGTGCAATCTTTTATTATCCCATATCAATGAAGGAGCAGCGCTTACTTACTTGGTCGGCTAAGCGGATACTCGGGGCAATACCAGAAGTTGCAGCCAAACGGTAAACAATGTTGGCAGTGGTGATGGCAGCGGCAGCGTCCATGGCAGGCGGCGAGGAGAATAGGGCATAATGGCCCTACTCTGCGCTCTCCTTTGACCTTCGCGGAACCGAGCAGAAAACGGAGCAGTATCGGCACGGCAGCACGGACCTCCTGGAAGAGACTTGAGTGTGGCCGCACAGACAACCCTAGTTTATTATGCGTTGTTAAAAATTCGAGTTTTGTGCAAGGAAATATAAAAGTCAAAAGTGTTGAAGATGTAAATACAGAAGAATTATATTTTATGTCTGTTAAAGTCAAATCCATGTAGGCAAATAAAATTAAAAAATTATTATCAGAAAAATGTAATGTATTTATATCAAAAAATATATGCATAATTTACAATTAAAATCAGTAAAAAAAAATTATTAAAAACAGACTTACCAATGAAATTTAATGCAAAGTTTGAGATTGAGGCCTTCATAGATCAAACCCAAGGGAACCAAGGCTAAAACTTAGCAACTCTACCCGTCTCATCATCAACAACAATAGATCTTAGCAATTTCTATCTTTTCGTCGCATTCACCTCGCTGTAATTAGTCTTAGGGAAATGAGAAGAGCAAAAATGTAATCTTGAGGAAAATGAGAAGAGCAAATATGTATGGAGGGAACATTTGAGAAGATTGGCATTGCCACATAAGAATAATGATTCTTTCATGCAACCAAGAATAAAGAGTTTTCGTCAACGCAGAAAAATCACAGGGCTAGCTTTCATCCAATTTATTTAGCATAAACAAAGGTAAAAAATGTTATAATATAAAAAAAATTAATATTTACTTGAAAACTCTTGCAAATTTAACATACATAAGTTGTTCCCTGCCTTTGAACATTTCTCTCATGCAATCATTGTTATAAGCACTTAATGAAAAGCAAAATAAATGATAAATAAAGTAAAAGCTAATTAACGAAGTGGAAAGAAGAATACTACCAAAAAAAAATGATTTGGCACATATGACATCTCAAAATTTAAGATAATAAGAAAAGTAGAGGCTATCTTGCAACAGGTTATATAGAGAAACTACTCAGAACATCTTCCGAACTAACTCCTATCATAATGATTGGGTTCAAGAAAAATGTATAACGATAATGATTACAAACTTTTCAATATGTTTTGCATTGATTGATAATTTTGCACAATAAGTTTATTAGGAATCAAGTTAAACATGTCATTCTCGATGTATAAAATAAGACAATCATTAAGCTAGTCATCACTCATTTGATTATATAATTGATGTTTAATAATTTTCACTGCAGAAAAAACTCTATCAATTGTAGCAGTAGCAATGGTAAAGCTAATGCCAATGTATTGTAAACTAAAGGATGCACACAATACTTCTAAGTTTTAACTAGTTGTTTTGCTATGTCAGTAATACCTATCAGAAATGAGAAATCATCACTAGAGTGCATTGTAGTAATATAAGTAGATAATCGATCATCGAGAGCTACAAGCAGAACTATAGAAAAATCATAGAGATATAACTATGCAAGACGAATTAGCTTTCCCTTATCAAAAGTTGAGAAAGAATCACTTGGATTTAGAAAAGCTATACAGAGAAGCAACGCAATATTTTCTCTAGAAAAATTATTATGCAACCAATCACATTGTAGAATAACTCTACACAATAATGATGGAAAGTTGTAATTTCTTCACCTCTTCACATTGTTCCTCGTTGGGCCTTAAAAGTGAAGTTTATATTTGGAATATCAATTTCAAAAACATTACAAAAGTGAGTCGCTTCTTCTAATAAGGATTCACATCCATTCTTTCGCATTATTTGCATTCGTTGTTTCAATGCCTACACTAATTTCATTGCATTCACAATATGTTCATCTTTTTTTAAAAAATTTACGGCAATTCATTTATAAACCCTAAAATATTGATCATTAAATGTGTTGTGAAGACAAAGTTAAAAATTTTCATTGCATCACTTAGAACAACGATTTCAATTGATTATTGATCATACACTTCGTCCTCTTTTATAATCTCAATTACTTCAAGTACAAATGCATATATTTTCGTGAGATTAATTAAATTATTGAAATTTGAGCTCCAATCAATGTCTCCAGCTCGTTGCAAAGTAAGTTCTTGATTCAAACCACGAGCGCTAATTAAATTTTAATCTCTAAGATGCAAAAGAGTTTTCTCATGTTGAATGGATTTAAGAGCATCACTCCTCTTACAAGAAGCTACAATCATATTGAGGATTCTTGAAGTGAACTCAAAAATATGTTTAACTTGCTGGTGATTTTTGCTATAGAAACCAAATATAAACTTAAGCTGATGAGCGAAGCAATGAGCATTCGATTCGATAGAAGACTTTCATTGTTGCTGGTCAACCTTTCTGAAACATAGAATGCTTAAGGATTATCATTAAGATTGAGTGCTTTCAAACCATTGAACTTATCTAGCATATTAAATATCCCATCATACCCTTGGCCACATATCCTATGTAGCTTAATGAATGTTTTGTAAGCATGGATTCAAGAGCTGTTTTGAGAGCAACTGAGTTTGTTGAGGAAATATGTTTAGCACCAATAAATCTTTCAATAGCTTGCCCATTTTTATTAACATATCTCATTGTAGTAGCTAACTGTTCCTTTGTTGACACATCACAAGACTAATCAACTATGATAAAAAAAAATTAGAATCACCTAGATCTTTCATGATAGAATCGAAAGTTTCAACTACTACAACTTGTCAAAGTTTCTTTTGAACTTTCGGTGAAATTAATTGTAATTTTGTGTTGATATTTTCAAATATAACTTTCTTGATTTCTTCATGATGGTTAGCAAGAAAATGAAATAACTCCAAATAATTTCCTTGACTAGTTGATTCAGATGATTTATCATGACCACAAAATGGCAATCCTTATTGTAGAAGAAATAAAAAACAATCAATAGATATGGTCAACATGATTTTATTATCTTTTTTATTCCCCGCATCCTTACTCAATCACATGGTGGAAGCACTTTGTACTTAAGGATTTATTAGATCTTCACATTTTTGTCTTGCCTTATTATGAGCATTGTTGTGATCTAAAACGTGTGCTAAACGTTTTTTTTTTCCAATTTTTAAATCCTTTAGAACAAATAAATCCCCACCTCATTGACTTGTTCTAACTAATTCTTGAGGCTTAAATAAATAACAATAGAGGCAACATCCTGCATATTTTTGCACGTTATATTCTAACTAAGATGGATGATCCTCAAACCATTCTGAATTAAATCTCCAGGCAAAGTTATTTATTAGTGTTTGAGGAAGATTATGACCTTTTTGCTGATGTAGTCCTTTAAGAAAATACGCTATTTGTACTCTATCTCTATCATTAACATCATAACTCCACATAGAAGGACAGAGCCAGAGTCAGCCGAAAGATTATCTCTATCAAATTTCATCTGCTGTTTTTTTTTTAAATAACGATCCATCTACTAAACATGTGTGGTAGAGGAAAATGTGAATCTTGTCAATATTAACTTGTTTAGTCATATGTGCTCTTTTTAAGCATAAGTGCCTTAGCAATAACCGTGCAATTTCTAGAAATAAATACACAAACATAAGAAGATTGACATTTTTTATTGATAGATAAATGTCGGGAGATGACAAGAGTCACTGTATATGATGTATGTGAAATAAATTTGAATATAATGAATGCCTCCAATCTACATGAATATGATCACAAAATTATATGTGAAGCTACAAAATCTTGACACTAGTTCTTCTAATGGCCTCCAAATTATCATAGCTTCCGTAGAACGGAAATAATTTAGAAGACATCACAAAATCTTACGGTTGTTTCTCTGAAAAACTTCTAAAACAATATTAAATTATGTTTCCAGTGCAAGATACTCACCTAAAAATACTTTTCATCAGCCAAAACACTAAGACATGTTGTTCCATACTTCTCCTGAGCAAGAGCTATTTGGACCTATCAAATCTAATGATTCAGTTTATTTTATTTTCACAAGATGGACATACAAATCAATATAAAATGAATTACATTATTTTAAAGGAAAATTTACCTACATGAATACCACAAAATTCTTAATGTATTTACATATCTAACACCTAAACAACAATTTTTACATATAATGTCACCTTACATATTCATGAAAATGTGTATTTCACCATTTAAAAATTGAAATAGTGGTATTTTTTGTGTGGTATGAAAGATTTGGGTGGTATAAATGTAAAATATAGAGTTTAGGTGATAAATACAAAAATACATAGGAATTGGGTAGTAGGTATGTAAATGGCCCTATTTTAAAACACCAACCTCTACACTGAAATCATTAATAGCAGTTAAGAGTAAGGATGACGAATATTCTAGAGAGTAACATATTGTTAATTGGGAACAAGATAACGTTAAGAAAGAAGAAGTGGATATTTTGTATAACAAAACAAATTTTTAAAGTTAGTGGATATTCTTTATAAGAGAAAGAAATTGAAATTACTTAATATTCTAAAAAAAAATCATAGAAGATGAACCAGAACAAGAAGATAGAAGAAGAAGGGAATAGAAAGGTGCAACTCACCTTGTTGGGTGAAGCTAGCAACACCGAGAACATTCAAGCAACACATCCTCACATATTCAAATTGTCATTTCTCCTATAAATACTCAAGGGTTGTTCCAAACAAAAAAGATTTCGGCTTCAATGCTTCATTAGCCAACAAATAAAAGAAAGGGGAAATGCCTTCAACTCAAATTCTTCGTAAATCATTAACTTTTTGCAATATAAACAACCCCTCCTAACAAAAAAAACCTCACATTATAGTTTTACCTTCGGTTTTAGGTAGAAGAATAGAAATTTGGGATTTTGGAGGTCTTTGTAGCCGATCCAGTCAATCCTTCCCAAACACAATCTGTGGCTCCGTGATTATCGTAGGCTTGTTGAGATAGCCAAACAGAAAGAGGGAGGGAGAGAGGGAGAGAGAGAGGGAAAGAGAAAGAGAGAGAGAGAGAGAGGAGAAGAGATGAATAAGTAAGGAGATGAGTGTTAGTGTCGCTGAGAGAACTTGCAGTGGTGCTACTCTTGCACTAATCACAAGCTGAGCTGGATGGGGAGGAGGGGTGG
>NEWO01000113.1:1466369-1501313 GCA_003013225.1 Phalaenopsis aphrodite
CTGATCGCATCTAGAAAGCTACCACTGTACTACCTAGGATCAGTGGGAAAACATAGATTTCAACTATTGCTTTTTAAAAAAGATGCCAAAATGCAGTTTACCTAAACAGACAAAACAATGGTGCAGTTCGTATCGCCGCCACATATCCACCCCAAATGAACCCTTAGTGTTGATAGGATTGATGGTATGTTTGGGGAGACAATGTGGTGCCACACTGTATTTTTTATTATTTGACAAAATTGTGCTTTATCTGTGTTCCCAAGCAGTTGTACTAAAAGTTGTGTTTTCTCACTAGACCTGACTACCTATGGGGCTGCTAAAAAGATGCAGTCTTACATTTTCAGTTTTTTTTGTAATAGCTATTGTAGCTTTTTGAACAACAATTTTTTCTTCAACAGCTTCCTAGATGCTTCTTCCAACAACTGCAGCTACCCAAAACTAACCCTTAGTAAAGTCAAATTTGTTAAATTTACTCATTTGTTGGATTTATTAAATCTGGATTTAACATGAATGGAATGTTACATTCAAAACTTTAATCCTAAATCTTATAAATCCATGAATCTTTTGTTCTTTGTGTTTATTTGGATTTAGTAAAATCCTAACCATAAATCCTATTAACAGGGAGCTACCAAAACGTCCTCCAACCCCCTTAGAGTAGTGTTTATGTTGGATTTAGCCTAAATCTTATCAAACAGTCATTTTTCACAAAATAAAATCTCATATTTAATAAGTTTGAATTTCATAGATAATTAGTGAATAGATATATCAAAGGAATGTAGTCATCTCAACTAGGACATCTTGGTGTCTCTAAATCCTATATTGAGCCCAATGAGAGACGGTGAATCTCTCACAACCTCAAATAGATGGCGTCCTACTAGCAAATGAGGCCTAGGAAATAATTGGGTTGTCTCAAATAGGAACATCTATATGCATCAAAGCCTATTGAGTCATAAGGGCAGAGGGTGAATCACTGTATCTCAAATAGGCAGTGGTTTCTGATCAATCAGGGCCTATGAGATGATATCAACAAATTATCAAAGGGAATACTAAGCTCAAAGAGATTATCAATAAAAAAGTAAGGAGGTCCTAATCGGGTAGAGAAGTCAGGTCGGGATTCCATTGATCCGACACATAATCTATTAAGACCCTAAGTCTACCTGGTAGTGAAGGTAGTCTGACCTACTAGACTTGAGATCCTTTGTCAGCAACCCATGTGTTGTGTTGCCCAAGGAAACCCGATAGCTCTAAAATCAAAGGAAAGAAAAATCTAAGTGACCATATACATGTGGAAATCACAAAAGTGGGAGTTATATCTATCAAGAAAGTGACAAGGATGTCTCTTAAGGGAGGAGAAGGGATGGGTCAGGCTACAAAATCTAAACCGCTCACAAAGAACTTACCCACCTCTAGGTCATGGAATCTCTAACACCCTAGTTGTTGCAGACGACCACCTAAGTAAAAAGATGTGCTTAGCTGGTTAGGTAGAAGAAGCCTGAGTACTCCTCGGGACATGCAGAATGATGCAGTTATATAATCATACCCTTAATGTGAGGCCCTACTAAAGATGACTTGGCTGAATGTTATGCATGCAAAATCATTGTAAAATTAGGCCAAAGACCATGCAAGAAAGCAAATGCTCAGTTTAAAGTGGTGATATTTTAGTCCTAAATTTTGACTAATCTTAATCTTTAATTATTAGGAATTTGTAGATAATATATTTTTAGTTTTAAAGAGCCTAAGTTATATTTGAAAAGCATCCCCAAAAAAATTAACTAAACAAGGTTCAACCTTCCCCTTTACAATGAGTATATGGATTCGTAAAGAAATTTAAATCATTTGAAAATATATATAAAAACTGATTTGTGCCAAATTGGAGCAATCCTTTTCTTTACCCTCTTCCTAGTGCATAAAGAACATTGACTAATCCAAAGTTGGGTCCCTAATTACGTGATTAGGCTGGGAGGATACCAACCATCACTCTAGAGCTCTCACTACTCCCTCACCAGAGGGTTAACAGTCTCACATTAGTTTTCAATCAACTGGACCAAATTAGAGATTTTAATCTATCACCTTAAAACCTCCAATTTTGTATCCAATAAAGTATATTTCCCTATTTATTTGCACCATACTCCATGGATGACATACTCTCCTATGGAATCAAATGTGATTCTCCCCATGTCATAGAAAGCATAACCCTTTTGGAGCATATGTTTCTCAACACATTTTAACATTTCAATTGGCCAAATAGAAAAGTAAATGAAGATCTGAGTTCAAATGATCATAAATTTTTGATATTTAAAATCATATAAAACAAAATCAATTCCTCACAAAACCATATCTCAAAGTAGGGAGAAGAATAAAAAAAGACTACTCAGAATTCATGAGAATGATACAACAAAACACAAATTTCATACATAAAAACAAGTTTACAAAATAAAATAAATAAAAGACAAAACTTATCTCACAATCCTTCTCAAGCAAATCCCTAGAAGTTCTCTTCAAGCTTTTCTCTCTTTACAAGTACTCTCAATTCTCTCTTAGAAGTGTAATGAAGAAGAAATCTCTCAGCTTCCCTCTCCTCTTACAATCCTTAAAGAAAATCTCCAAGCCCTTGACTTGTCTCTCTCCCTTTATCACTTCTTTTCGCACCCCTTCACACACCACACACACACACTCTAGAAGTTCCCTTCTTTTATTAAACTCTGCCTCCTTTCAAAAAGAATTCAAAATTTCCTCCAAAATTCTATCTAAAAGTCAACTCTTTTGAATTCAAAAGACATGTCCATTGATCCCTTCATAAAAGAACCTTCTAAAGTTTCTAGATACATTGAATCATTCTAAGGAGTATTTAGAATAAGTGTCCCTTTTGAAATTCATGCAAAATTCGTCTTGAACCACCTTAATCCACAAAAACTCATCTCTAGCGCACCTCACGCCAAATCTGGCACATCTTGCGCCAGCTCTCTGTCAAATGGTGCATCTGGCGCTAATCTAGCGCATCTTGCGCCAGCTTGCTAAAGATCGTGTTGTTCTGGGTTTTGGCGCATCTGGTGCCAATCTGACATATCTTGCACCAGTTTTCTGTATGTTGGCACATCTGGCGCCAATCTGACACATCTTTTGCTAGAATCCCAAAATTTGTTGTTTTGGCTTCAATTTTTTTTCTTTTTAGTACTTTTGCTCCAAATACCTAAAATTGATATACCTGCAACAAAAATATGAAAATACCCTTCTTTAAAGTGCAATATCACAAAAAATAAGCATAAACATATACTTAAAACTACATATTATTTTGGTGTATCAATTTGCTCATTCAACGCAATTGTACAAGGTAAGCAATCACATGTGAACTAAGTGAAGTGACTATATCTGTACAACCAGGGATACCCAAGCAGAATCATTTGCTAGGTGACCATGATCTACGCTAGTTATATATGAGATGAGCTAGTACTAGGTGGGCTAGCCATCTCAAAATGCCATGCAATCACCATGGGCATACTAGGACATATGTTCATAACAAGAATGTTAGGCGTGCAAGTGCAAATGCAAAAGAATGCTGCATGATACACCAAAATAATATATAGTTTTCAGTATATATTTTATGCTTATTTTTTGTGATATTGTACTTTAAAGAAGGGATTTTTCATGTTTTTGTTGTAGGTATATCAATTTAGACATTTTGAGCAAAAATAGTAAGAAGGATGAAATTTGGAGTCAAAACAATGAATTTTTGAATTCTGGCGCAAGATGCGCCAGATTGGCGCATGATGCCCCAAACTGGCCCCAGATGCGTCAGATGCGCCAAAACCCAAAACAGTGCAGTATTCAGCAAACTGACGCATGATGTGCTAGATGCATCATTTGACTGAGAGTTGGCACATGATGCGCCAGATTTGGCGCCAGATGCGCTAGGGACGACTTTTTGCAGATTAAGGTGGTTTAAGACAAATTTTGCGGGAATTTTAAGAGGGACAATTGTTCTAAACACCCCTTAGAGTGATTCAATGCATCTAGACACTTTGGAAGGTTCTTTTATGAAGGGATATGTCTCTTAGATCAATTGACATATCTTTTAAATTCAAAAGAGTTGACTTTTGGAAAAAATTTTAGTGGGAATTTTGAATTCTTTTTGGAGGGAGGCAACCTTTGATAAAAGAGAGGGGAAGTCTAGGGATTGCGGAGAGAGCTTTTGGGCGTGAGTTGGAGTGGCATGAAGGGACAAGGAGAGTAGAGAGAGAAATTCAAGGGCTTGAAGATTTTCTTCATGTATTGTAAGAGGAGAGGAAATGTGAGAGATTTCTTCTTCATTGCACTTCTAAGAGAGAATTAAGAGTGCTTATAAAGAGAGAGAGAGGCTTGGAGAGAACTTCTACGGATTTGTTTGGGAAGAATTGTGAGATAAGTTGTGTCTTTTATTTCTTTTGTTTTGTAAACTTCTTTTTATATACGAAATCCATATTTTATCATGTCCTTCTCATGAATTCTGAGTAGTCTTCTTTATCCTTCTTCCTACTTTGCGATATGATTTTATGAAGAATTGATTTTGTTTTATATCATTTAAAATGTCAATAATTTGTGATGATTTGATTTTTGATCTTCATTTACTTTTCAAAATTAGAAAGCAAACTCTGGATTAGTCAATATTCTTTATGCACTCAAAAGAGGGTAAAAAATATGATTGCTTCTATTTGACATAAAACAATTTTTATATCTATTTTTAAATGATTTTAATTTTTTGACAATCCATATACTCATTATAAATGGGAAGGATGCTTTCTTAAATTTTAACTTTCCGTCATAAAAACTTAGTTTAATTTTTGTAAGTTTACTTTAACATTCACATGTTACTTAATATTCAAACTTCACACTTTACTTTTTGTGTAGTTTTAAAAGTTGTACTTTGCATTATAATCTTGAGAACTCATTTACAAGCATTTTCAACTTCCCTGTGGAATCAATATCTAGAACTCCATTAGAGCCCTTTATTACTTAAGTGATACATATATTTGCATTATTTTTAAAGGAGATTTAATAGTTTAAAGATTTTTAAAAGATAAAACTATTTTAACTGAAGTTATTTTGTTGAGATTAATTTGCATATTTACTATTGTGTCTGTCGTGTGTATTTTGCAATATTGAAAAATAATTTCAAAATTAGCACACTAAATTCACCCGCATCAAGTTTTTGGCACCGTTGCAGGGGAAGTAACAGAAAGTAGTAGTAGGAATCAATGGACTACTTTCTGTTACTTCTCCGGCAATGGTGCCAAAAACTTGATGCGAGTAGATTTAGTGTTTTAATTTTGTAAATATTTTTTAATATTGCAAAATACACACGGCGGACAAATTAGTAAGTATGCAAATTAATGCCAACAAAATAACTTCATTTTAAATAACTTTATGTTTTAAAAATTTTTAATTAGCTAAATCTCCTTTAAAAAAAATGCAAGTATACGTATCTCTTAAGTAATAAAGGGCTCTAATAGAGTTCTAGATATCGATCACACGGGGAAGTTGGAAAGCATCCTTAAGTAAATAAGTTCTTAAGATTATAATGTAAAGTATAATTATTAAAACAACACAAAAAGTAAAGTGCAAAGTTTGAATATTAAGTAACAAGTGAATGCTAATTAAAATGTAGTTAAAAGACAAAGTTAAGCAAATTAGATGCTAAACTTTGAAAAGTAAACTTACAAAAATTAAACTAAGTTTTTCATGACAAAAAGTTCAAATTTAAGAAAGCATCCTTACCCTTTACAATGAGTATATGGATTGTTAAAAAATAAAAATCATTTAAAAATAAATATAAAAACTGTTTGATGCTAAATAGAAGCAATTTTATTCTTTACCCTCTTTCGTGTGTATAAAGAACATTGACTAATCCAAAGTTTGCTTCTTAATTTTGAAAAGTAAATGAAGAACAGAGTTTAAATCATCACAAATTATTGAAATTTAAAATCATATAAAACAAAATCAATTCTTCATAAAACATATCTCAAAGTAGGGAGAAGGATAAAGAAGACTACTCAGAATTCATGAGAATGATACGATAAAATATGAATTTAATATATAAAAATAAGTTTACAAAACAAAAGAAATAAAAGAGACAGCTTATCTCACAATCCTTCCCAAGAAAATCTGTAAAAGTTCTCTCCAAGCCTTTCTCTCTTAACAAGCTCTCAATTCTCTCTTAGAAGTGTAATGAAGAAGAAATCTCTCACATTTCCTCTCCTCTTACAATCCTTGAAGAAAATCTCCAAACTCTTGACTTTTTCTCTCTGACTCTCCTTGTCCCTTCACACCACTCCAACCACGCCCAAAAGCTCTCTCCTCAATCCCTAGACTTCCCCTCTCTTTTATTAAAGACTACCTCCCTCCAAAAAGAATTCAAAATTCCCCACAAAATTCTGTTCAAAAGTCATCTCTTTTGAATTCAAAAGACATGTCCATTGATCCAAGAGACATATCTATTTATAAAAGAGCCTTTCAAAGTGTCTAGATGTATTGAATTACTCTAATGGGTGTCTAGAACAAGTTTCCACTTGAAAATTTGTGCAAAATTCATTTTAAACTGCCTTAATCTGCAAAAAGTCGTCCCTAACGCATCTAACGTCAAATCTGGTGCATCATGCACCAAGTCTCTTTTAAATGACGCATATGGCACCAATCTGACACATCATGAGCGAGTTTGCTGAAAACGTACTATTCTAAGTTTTGGCACATCTGGCGCCAATCCGGCGCATCATGCGCCAGAATTCGAAACTTCGCTGTTTTGGCTCCAAATTTTGTCATTTTTGCTAATTTTGCTCCAAATGCCTAAAATTGATATGTATGCAATAAAAAATGAAAAAACCCTTCTTTAAAGTGAAATATCACAAAAAATAAGCATAAAATGTATACCTAAAATAACATATTATTTTGGTGTATCAAAATCAAACTTTTATGTTACTTGTCTTCAAGTGACACTTTTACTCCATAAAAACATATGACTTATGATAGAGACTAACTGATATCTTCCATACTCTAATTCAGTATATAAAATAGTGAAATTTATGAAAAATATTTAATAACTTAGATTCAAATTCTAAGTCTCAGAGTACGTAGTAGTCAATTTTAAGATTTCTAAATTTTTATTCATTTCAAGAAGAATTGCAATTTGTCAAATAAAGGATATTTAGAATATTCATATGAAAAAGAACTTCAGGAAAAATTTACTAGTAATGCTACTAATAATCAAATAAAAGTTTAGAAAGTGTAATAAAGGTTTTTTTTAAGTTGATTCGAGTGAAGCCAATTTTTTATTAGGCATCTCCTTAAGCTTCTCCTCACTTATTTTTCTTTTCTTTTCTTTTTCTTCTCTTTCTTTTAGGATCTTTTCAATCCTTTCTTTTCTTTTTTTTCTTTTCTTTCTTTTATTTCAAGTGAGAATTACTATATCTGGATAGCCTTTAACAGTTTTGAACTTCACCATCTTCTTATTAAAGTCAAAACTCCTTACCTTTCTTCACTTTATAAATTCATATTAATTTATAATTTTCATAAAGTCTCATTCTTTTCTTCTTACATGAATCTCTAAAATTCTTAATACTTCAAAAACATAATTTCCTTTACTATAAATAGAAAAACATAGTCTTACCTTACCATACAAAATGTCTTTAACTTTAGAATTGCCCTTCATTATTAAAAATTTTATTTAAATTTACCATAATATTCATAAACTTAAGTATAGTCATTTAAAGTTTAATCTAAATATCCAGGGCATGTTAAATTAATTTAAAAAATATAGTTACTTAAGGACAAATAAAATTTTGTTTACTTCTTTTTAAAAGAAAATTTTCTTCCCCCCAAACTTAAGTTTTAAATATTTTTAAAAAAATTTTAGCATAAAAGTTAGTTGGTGAAAGAAAACAGTAAATGCATGAAAATAAAAACTAACCTGTAGAGGATTTCTGATTATAAAACCGAGCTCTAATATACTGCAGGTACTAACTTTAAAAATACATTCAGACTTTAAATCATTAAATAAAACATAATATATTCTAAAGAATTTACTAAGAACTAAAAACATAAACAAAAATAGAAAATAGTAAAAATGCAGGAAAAGTAAAAATCTACAGTTACTATTACAATTTTAAATCCACAACATAAAATAAAAGTTTTTACTACTACAGTTTCAACTGCCAACCAAATAACATTCAAACAACATACAAACAAAAAAACAAACAATGAAACAAATAAACAAACTCTAGAAAATATCAATCTTCATTGCCTTCCTCATCATCATCATCATCATCTTCTTCTTCTTCTTCTTCATGAATAGGAGCATAGAGAGTAAAGTTGGGACAAGTAGGAAATTCCACATTCTATTCTCCCTTAAGATATCTCACCATAACATCCTCTAAAGCTATATCATGTTGAACTCTCATCTACTAATACTCATCATTATAAGCTTTTCTTGCTCCAATCTCTCCAATCTGATTCTAAATATTTACTTTATCTAATTTTTGAATCATGAGTTGGTCCATAATGTTTTCTAGTGTGCAGGGTGAGAAGTATATGCCTCTGCAACTGATGTAGAGGGTCTATCACTTCTTCCACCACTATATTCAAAAAATGATTCAACTCTATGAATCATATGCATCCCAATAAGATTTTGTGGTTGTAACCTTTCCTCATTTCTATAGGACTTTACTTCTGATTGCTCACTAAAAGTAAAAATCAGGGCAGGGTAACTTAAACCACTAGCTGTAGAGCTCTTAGCTATGCTCCGTGCGTGATGAGCTATAAGAGCACCAACGTCTATTGCTTTCATGTTCTGAATGCAATAGTTCAATACAACTCTATCCTTTGTTACATTGGTCAAACAATTTGTTGGTAGTAATTTAACATAAATAAAGTAGTGTTATATCTTTGCCGACTAGTCAACATGAAAGCGGAGAAATTAATTATCTTATTATTTTTAATCATCAATTCTCCTCTTCCATAAATAAGAAAGGCAATCACTTCATCCAGTGATGAATCAACTATCACGAATGCAACATATTCATCAAAAAATACATTCCTCAGCCCATAAAAAACATTCATCCTTTCTGCAGTAAATTCAACTCTCTAACTCTCACAAGGATGTGATCGTCATCAATGAATCTAAAGTTGGCATAAAGTTCTCGAATCATTGGCCAATCGCTACTGCAGTGAAGTCAACCTCTCGATCTCGCCACCCAGGTTAGCAAATGCCCGTTCTTGGATCAATCTTCTCAACTCTATTTTGGTGCTATAACTGTATTAAGCCTTCAAATTAACAATTCTTCGTGCATCAAAATCATCTGACCTTCCTCTCTTCACTCATGTAGCCATTTGAAATTCTATCAAAATCCAAATAAATTCCAAATAAATTACAAAATAAAAGTCTAACTCCCCAAGTAAGATTATTTGGTTAGAAACTTTTCACCATGAGTTTTCTTCGAGCTTTTTCATAAAAAATCCCTACTTTCAGATTTTCCATTATGTAGAAAAAATTCATAGTGAAAATAAAAAATTTCTAAGTTAAAGTGAAGCTCTTACCAAAAGAAGATGAAACTTATGATTTTTAGCCCCCAAAATCTTCTCTATCGTGCTCAATGTGAAGCCCTAGATCAAGGCTTAGAGTTGGGGACAACCAAAGGAGTGAAAATGAGGTTTTACTGTGCAATGTTGTAGTTTCTTAGGCAATCTGGCATTTTCAAGTATTTGGCGTATCATGCGCCAAATCTAGCGCACGATGCGCCAACTCTCTGTAAACTGGCGCATCTTGCGTCAACACCTTAATTTTTCCAAATTTCATTTTCTATGAAAATTTGCTTCGTACCAATTTATGTCTACCTCTAATTAACTAAAATAAACCTTTATAAGCATAATTAAACATTACTCTAACATCAATCTTTCACAAACAACACAAAACTCACTTTTATATATAAAATATGTGCTATTACAAACTAACATTTTTTAAGTCAGTAAATATCTATTTCAGTGTTTAAAGCAAACCAAACATCATAACACTGAAATCTAAATATCAAGATACTAAACACAAACATCAACATAGTTCAACAATAAAAGTAAATGCAACCTAACACAACAAACAACTAAAACAAGCAGTACTAAACAAAACGCTCCGTACATAGATTAAGTTCAAACATCTTCTTCACTCTCATCTTCCTAGATATCTTCCATAGATTGGTAATGCACATACAAGTTGTAGAAGGGTTGATAAGGAAACTCATAAGTCGAATCCTCCCCAATCGAAGCATTTTTCTTGAACATACGTACCAATCAATCTTCAATATGACCAGTATGCTCAAAATGTTCTTTAAGTCTTGTTGACCTCACTTTTGGTTGAGGTCTAGAAATTTCTTTAGTAGCCTANTGAAAATATGTACTGATGTATTATTCATGTGCTATGGAGGTGATTTTGAGTTGGTATTGTTGTTTAAAGAACAATAACATCTCAAAATCACCTCAATAAAATACCAATAACACATGAATAATGCAAAAAATATTTAGAATAACGTGAGGGAATATTTCTATAACACGACGGCAAGGATAATAATGAAGAAAATATTTTCTTATAACACATGGGCAAGGCTCCATAATGCGGAGGAATATACATAACATGATGGATATTCCTATAATGCATCGACAAGGGTAAGTAACACATCACTTTGATCAGGTCGAGTTTTTTTCATTTTTTTTCAATTTTTGTGTAGGTGAGCCCCGACCTTCCACGTGTCAGCTCGATATTGGACTCCGTAAGTAGTTGTGCATGTGGAGTTCAAATGTAATAATTTGTTGACAAACGAAGGATCAGGAGCAAACTAAATTAATTTCGGTAAAGGGGGAAAAACCAATTAATCATTGGTCAAGGGAGGGCAAAGTACTTAAATGCCCATTCAGAGGAGGCAAAATCCCCCCCCACCAATCATTAACTTTTTTGCAATATAAACAAGCCCTCCAAACAAAAAAAAACCTTCATTATTGAGAAGTCTCAGAGAGTGTTTCCTTCAGCTCTAGGTAGGAGATTAGAAATTTGGAATTTTGGAGGTCTTTGTAACTGATCCAGTCAATCCTCCCCAAATCCAATCTATGACTCTGTGATTATCATCAGCTTGCCAAGAGAGCCAGAGAGAGAGAAAGAAAGAGGAGAAGAGATGAATAAGCAAGGAGATGAGTGTTAAAGTCGCTAAGAGAACTTGTAGGGGTGCGACTCTTGCATTAATCACGAGCCAAGCAGGATGGGGAGGAGTGGTGCGAGCAAATGAAGGATCAAGAACAAAATAAAATAATTTTGCTAAAGGGGGGGCAAACCAAATTAATCATGGGTCAAGGGAGGGCAAAGTACTTAAAATGCCCTTTTAGGGGAGGAAAACCCCCCCTCTCTTAGTTCTACCCCTATGTAGGAAAGGTTTAGGGTTTGTTTTTGGGGCAGTTGTAAGATATTAAAAAGTAGCTGTGAAGCTATTGGAGAATAATACGATGTTCAAAAAGCTATGGTGGCTTTTATAATTTTTTTCTAATAAAAATTCTGATCGCAGCTAGAAAGCTACTGCTGTACTACTTAGGATCGGTGGGAAAACATAGATTTCAACTATTGCTTTTTAAAAAAGATGCCAAAATGCAATTTACCAAAACAAACAAAACAATGGTGCAGTTTGTATCGCCGCCACATAGCCACCCCAAATGAACCCTTAGTGTTGATAGGATTGATGGTATGTTTGGGGAGACAATGTGGTGCCACACAAGATTTTTTATTATTTGACAAAACTGTGCTTTATTTGTGTTCCCAAGCAGTTGTACTAAAAGCTATGTTTTCCCACCAGACCTGACTACCTATGGGGCTGCTAAAAAGATGCAGTCTTACATTTTCAATTTTTTTTGTAATTGCTACTGTAGCTTTTTTAACAACAATTTTTTTCTTCAACAGCTTCCTAGATGCTTCTTCCAACAGTTGCAGCTGCCCAAAGCTAACCCTTAGTAAATTCAAATTTGTTAAATTTACTCATTTGTTGGATTTATTAAATCTGGATTTAACATGAATGGAATGTTACATTCAAAACTTTAATCCTAAATCTTATAAATCCATGAATCTTTTGTTCTTTGTGTTTATTTGGATTTAGTAAAATCCTAACCATAAATCCTATTAACAGGGAGCTACCAAATCGTCCTCCCACCCCCTTAGAGTAGTGTTTATGTTGGATTTAGCCTAAATCTTATCAAACAGTCATTTTTCACAAAATAAAATCTCATATTTAATAAGTTTGAATTTCATAGATAATTAGTGAATAGATATATCAAAGGAATGTTGTCATCTCAACTAGGACATCTTGGTATCTCCAAATCTTATATTGAGCCCAATGAGAGACAGTGAATCTTTCACAACCTCAAATAGATGGTGTCCTACTAGCAAATGAGGCCTAGGAAATAATTGGGTTGTCTCAAATAGGAACATCTATATGCATCAAAGCCTATTGAGTCATAAGGGCAGAGGGTGAATCACTGTATCTCAAATAGGCAGTGGTTTCTGAGCAATCAGGGCCTATAAGATGATATCAACAAATTATCAAAGAGAAGACCAAGCTCAAAGAGATTATCAATAAAAAAGTAAGGAGGTCCTAATTGGGTAGAGAAGTCAGGTCGGGATTCCATCGATCCAACACATAATCTATTAAGACCCTAAGTCTACCTGGTAGTGAAGGTAGTCTGACCTACTAGACTTGAGATCCTTTGTCAGCAATCCATGTGTTGTGTTGCCCAAGGAAACCCGATAGCTCTTAAATCAAAGGAAAAAAAAATCTAAGCTTATGACCATATACAGGTGGAAATCACAAAAGTGGGAATTATGTCTGTCAAGAAAGTGACAAGGATGTCTCTTGAGGGAAGAGACGGGATGGGCTAGGCTACAAAATCTAAACCACTCACAAAGAACTTACCCACCTCCAGGTCATGGAATCTCTAACACCTTGCTATTGTAGATGACCACCTAAGTAAAAAGATGTGCTTAGCTGGTTAGGTAGAATAAGCCTGAGTACTCCTCGGGACATGTAGAATGATGCAGTTATATAATCATACCCTTAATGTGGAGGCCCTACTAAATATGACTTGGTTGAATGTTATGCATGCAAAATCATTGTAAAATTAGACCAAAGATCATGCAAGAAAGCAAATGCTCAGTTTAAAGTGGTGATATTTTAGTCCTAAATTTTGACTAATCTTAATCTTTAATTATTAGGATTTTGTAGAAAATATATTTTTAGTTTTAAAGAGCCTAAGTTATATTTGAGAAGCATCCTCGATGAACCACAAGCCAAGAAAGAAAAAATACAAAACTCAATATGAAAGTAAACACACTAAATGAATAAATAATTAAAAGGTCGGGTGTCACTAGGTCTGCAACATATCCAAAAAAAACCAAAAAAGTGGTCCAACTACGCATATACATGTCTGATCATAATGTTATACATCAATGTTGATTCAAAATTAAGGTATGGGACACATGCAAACTGCTCCTTGTCCTTGTCATGCAGTTTCACACCTCGGGCGCCTTAGAACCGGTGTCCGTATCTTATTTATGATACAGACTCAATCCTAATGACTCTACAAAAATACATAATAAAGGAGAAAATAAGACTCAACATGTAATAAAAAGGGCTAGCACAAATTTAGCTACATGCAACATAGTGAACATTGCCCGGTAGGCTATGAAGCATGAAATTAGACACGTGGACACAGACGCAACACAACACAATACAGAGACATGACATAATTAAAAAAAATAAGACATGATACATCATTTCCACATTTTTATATTTAATTATTTTCTAATATAAAATATATATTTTTCTATTACTCTTTATTAAAATTATCACAATATAAATTATAGACGAATAAAATTTAACTTCATATATTTAATTCATTTTAAAAAATCTCATGCTTATGAAAATTAATTTTTAAAATTAGACATAACATATTTCAAAATAATTCATTTAACCTATAATACTACTTATCCACTAAAATTAAGAAAATCATAAGATGAAGAAGAGGGAATTACTAATGCTTGGCTTCAAATATTGGATGCACCTTAGATGCTCAATTTTGACGAATTTTAAAGGGTGCTTAAACATGGTGAAAAAATGGGCAGTTTTGATTATGATGTATGACTAAAGATTTACACATATTTATAATTTTCCAATTCTCATGCCCCATTTTCTTGAAATAGTAAGCACATGTCCGATGCAGCATTGAGGTGTGTCCTGAGGACATGCTCGAGCCTAAAAAAAATTATAAACATATTTCGTAGTGCTGGAGAAGTGTTGGGGCCTGTTAGAAAAGTATTGATGTCTGATACATGTATTACATGGATAGAACACATTTTTAGAATTGTCGGTCCTACATAGCTGACAAAAGGAGAGCAAGGCATCACCTGTAGAAAATGGGTTGATTCAAATCATTACTGCTTCTCCCTATTATACAAGGCTCCCTACAAAAAAACAACCTATAACATACTAGTGTGCATGTCTTAAACCCAGTAAACACATAAATACAACAAAAAAAATTTCTTGCTAGGCACAAACAAAGGAACATCAATTCGACATATTGAAAACTTAGCTATACCCTACCCTATTATAGCAAACTTCTAAAACAAATTATCCTAACACATATATCTAATTGTGTGCAAAAGTGAGGCTAAGGCTGGCATATGATTTTGACAGGGTATCTATCCCCAAACCCCTCTTAAGAATCTAAGAATTCTAATATGCTTTATTGAAATAACAACATTGTGCAAATAATAGTTTTAAAGAGTTGACTTTACATATGGTCTAAGCTATATATGCGTTAATTTCATAATAATTTTCAAAACATGATGAAAATTAATAATAAATGTATATATATTTATATTTTTAAATTAGGTCCAAAGAAAAGAAAAGCCTAAGTGGCACATGTTAGACCACTTAGAACTTTAACACAAACATAAACGTGTTGAACGTGATACAATAATTTTCATTTTTGTTGAGATATCTTAGCAATAAATGATTACTAAGGTATCACAACTAAAAATGGGTCACTTATATATAATGATCAATAATCCATCAAGGAATAATATGTAATGCACATGAAAATTGTGAAGTTATATTTTCTACCGTGATCATTTTATTGAGGTGTGAGCGATCACAAAAGTTATGCAATAGGCTAAGCACAATATGGCCGCTCTATCAAGATACGAGCAATCACAACGAATGCCAAAAGATCATTCAACCATGAGTTACATGTAAGGTGGACACTCATATTTGACCATACACATAAATAAACACATGATTTATGATGCAGGTGGATTTACTGTGTTAATTTTGTAATTATTTTTCAATATTACAAAATACACATGGCAGATACAATAACAAATATGCAAACTAATTGAAATATTATAACTTCAATGAAAATAGTTTTATCTTTTAAAAATATTTAAACTGTCAAATTCCCTTTAAAAATAACACAAGTATATGTATCGCTCAAGTAATAAAGGACTCTAATGGAGTCCTAGATATCGATCCCACAAAGAAGTTGGAAATGCTTATAAGTAAATTCATAAGATTATAATGTAAACTACAATTTTTAAAACTACAAAAAGCAAAGTGCAAAATTTGAATATTAAATACTAGAGTGAATGTTAACTAAAATGCAGTTGAAAGACAAAATTAACTAAACTAAATTCTAAACTTTCAAAAGTAAAGTGACGAAAACTAAACAAAGTTTTCGTGACGGAAAGTTCAAATTTAAGAAAGCAATCTTCCCCTTTACCATGAGTATATAGATTGTAAAGAAATTAAAATCATTTGAAAAAATATATATACAAACTATTTTGTGCCAAATTGGAGCAATCCTTTTCTTTACCCTCTTCCTAGTGCACAAAGAACATTGACTAATCCAGAGTTGGGTCCCTAATTATGTGGTTAGGCTGGGAGGATACCGGCCACTACTCCAGAGCTCCCACTACTCCCTCACCTGAGAGCTAACAGTCTCACATTAGTTTCCAATCAACTGGACCAAATTGGAGATTTTAATATGTCACCTTAAAATCTCCAATTATGTATCCAATAAAGTATATTTCCCTATTTATTTGCTCCCTACTCCATGGATGACATACTCTCCCATGAAATCAAATGTGATTCTCCCCATGTTATAGAAATCATAAACCTTTTGGAGCATATGTTTCTCAACACATTTTAACATTTCAATTGGCCAAATAGAAAAGTAAATGAAGATCTGAGTTCAAATGATAATAAATTATTGATATTTAAAATCATATAAAACAAAATCAATTCTTCACAAAACCGTATCTCAAAGTAAGGAAAAGAATAGAGAAGACTACTCATAATTCATGAGAATGATACAATAAAACACAAATTTCATACATAAAAACAAGTTTACAAAACAAAATAAATAAAAGATTCAACTTATCTCACAATCCTTCCCAAGCAAATCCCTAGAAGTTCTCTTCAAGCTTTTCTCTCTTTACAAGCACTCTCAATTCTCTCTTAGAAGTGCAATGAAGAAGAAATCTCTCACCTTCCCTCTCCTCTTACAATCCTTGAAGAAAATCTCCAAGCCCTTGACTTGTATCTCTCCCTTTATCACTTCTTTTCGCACCCCTTCACACGCCACACACACACACTCTAGAAGTCCCCTTCTTTTATTAGAGTCTGCCTCCTTTCAAAAAGAATTCAAAATTTCCCCCAAAATTCTATCTAAAAGTCAACTCTTTTGAATTCAAAAGACATGTCCATTGATTCAAGAGATATATGCCTTCATAAAAGAACCTTCTAAGGTTTCTAGATACATTGAATCATTTCAAAGACTATTTAGAATAAATGTTCTTTTTGAAATTCATGCAAAATTTGTCTTGAATTCCTTAATCCACAAAAAACTCATCTATGGCGCACCTCAAACCAAATCTGGCACATCTTGCGCCAGCTCTCAGTCAAATGGCGCATCTGGCGCTAATCTAGCGCATCTTGCGCCGACTTGCTAAAGATCATGTTGTTCTGAGTTTTGGTGCATCTGGTGCCAATCTGACATATCTTGCGCCAGTTCTCTGTATGTTGGCACATCTTGGGACAATATGACACATCTTTTGCTAGAATCCCAAAATTTGTTGTTTTGGCTTCAAATTTTGTTCTTTTTACTACTTTTGCTCCAAATACCTAAAATTGATATACCTGCAACAAAAATATAAAAATACCCTTCTTTAAAGTGCAATATCACAAAAAAGGCATAAAAATATATACTTAAAACTACATATTATTTTGGTGTATCAATTTGCTCATTCAACGCGATTGTACAAGGTAAGCAATCACATGTGAACTAAGTGAACAAAGGGTTATACAAAGATACATTCACACTAGGTGAAGTGACTATATTTGTACAACCAGGGATACCCAAGCATAATCATTTGCTATGTGACCATGATCCATGCTAGTTATATATGAGATGAGCTAGTACTAGGTGGGCTAGCCATCTCAAAATGCCATGCACTCACCATGGGCATACTAGGACATATGTNGCTAGTTATATATGAGATGAGCTAGTACTAGGTGGGCTAGCCATCTCAAAATGCCATGCACTCACCATGGGCATACTAGGACATATGTCCATAACAAGAACGTTAGGTGTGCAAGTACAAATGCAAAAGGATGCTGCATGATACACCAAAATAATTTATAGTTTTCAGTTTATATTTTATGCTTATTTTTTCTTATATTGTACTTTAAAGAAGAGATTTTTCTTGCTTTTGTTGCGGGTATATCAATTTAGACATTTTGAGCAAAAATAGTAAGAAGGATGAAATTTGGAGTCAAAACAACAAATTCTTGAATTCTGGCGCAAGATGCGCCAGATTGGCGCATGATGCCCCAAACTGGCCCTAGATGCGTCAGATGCGCCAAAACCCATAACAGTGTGGTATTCAACAAACTGGCACATGATGCGCTAGATGCATCATTTGACCAAGAGTTGGCACATGATGCGCCAGATTTGGCGCCAGATGCGCTGGGATGACTTTTTGCAGATTAAGGCGGTTCAAGACAAATTTTGCGGGAATTTTCAAAGGAGTAATTGTTCTAAACACCCCTTTGAGTGGTTCAATGCATCTAGACACTTTGGAAGGTTCTTTTATGAAGGGATATGTCTCTTAGATCAATGGACATATCTTTTGAATTCAAAAGAGTTGACTTTTGGACAAAATTTTAGTGGGAATTTTGAATTCTTTTTGAAGGGAGGCAACCTTTGATAAAAGAGAGGGGAAGTCTAGAGATTGAGGAGAGAGCTTTTGGGCATGAGTTGGAGTGGCGTGAACGGACAAGGAGAGTAGAGAGAGAAAGTCAAGGGCTTGGAGATTTTCTTCAAGTATTGTAAGAGGAGAGGAAATGTGGGAGATTCCTTCTTCATTGCACTTCTAAGAGAGAATTAAGAATGCTTGTAAAGAGAGAGAGAGGCTTGAGAGAACTTCAACGGATTTGCTTGGGAAGAATTGTGAGATAAGTTGTGTCTTTTATTTCTTTTAGTTTGTAAACTTATTTTTATATATGAAATCCATATTTTATCGTATCCTTCTTATGAATTCTGAGTAGTCTTCTTTATCCTTCTTCCTACTTTGAGATATGATTTTATGAAGAATTAATTTTGTTTTATATTATTTTAAATGTCAATAATTTGTGATTATTTTATTTTTTATCTTCATTTACTTTTCAAAATTAGAAAGCAAACTCTGGATTAGTCAATGTTCTTTATGCACTCGAAAGAGGGTAAAGAATATGATTGCTTCTATTTGACATAAAAAATTTTTATATTTTTTTTCAAATGATTTTAATTTTTTGACAATCCATATACTCATTGTCAATGGGAAGGATGCTTTCTTAAATTTGAAATTTCCGTCATAAAAACTTATTTTAATTTTTATAAGTTTACTTTAGCATTCACATGTTACTTAATATTCAAACTTCGCACTTAACTTTTTATGTAGTTTTAAAAATTATACTTTGCATTATAATCTTAAGAACTTATTTACAGGCATTTCCAACTTCCCTGTGGAATCAATATCTAGAACTCCATTAGAGTCCTTTATTACTTGAGTGATACATATACTTGCATTATTTTTAAAGGAGATTTAGAAGTTTAAAGATTTTTAAAAGATGAAACTATTTTAACTGAAGTTATTTTGTTGAGATTAATTTGCTTATTTACTATTGTGTCTGTCGTGTGTATTTTGCAATATTGAAAAATATTTTCAAAATTAACACATTAAATCCACTCGCATCAAGTTTTTGGCGTCGTTGCCGGGGAAGTAACATAAAGTAGTCGTTGGGTTCGTTGTACTACTTTCTGTTACTTCCCTTGCAACGGTGCCAAAAACTTGATGCGGTTGGATTTAGTGTGTTAATTTTGGAAATATTTTTTAATATTGTAAAATACACACGATAGACACAATAGTAAATATGCAAATTAATCTCAACAAAATAACTTCAGTTCAAATAGTTTTATCTTTTAAAAATCTTTAAACTTCTAAATCTCCTTTAAAAATAATGCAAGTATATGTATCACTCAAGTAATAAAGGACTCTAATGGAGTTCTAGATATTGATTCCACAGGGAAGTTGGAAATGCCTGTAAATAAGTTCTTAAGATTATAATGCAAAGTATAATTTTTAAAACTACACAAAAAGTTAAGTGCGAAGTTTGAATATTAAGTAACAAGTGAATGCTAATTAAAATGTAGTTAAAAGACAAAGTTAACCAAATTAAATGCTAAACTTTGAAAAGTAAACTTAAAAAAATTAAACTAAGTTTTTATGAGTTCAAATTTAAGAAAGCATCCTTCCCCTTTACAATGAGTATATGGATTGTTAAGAAATTAAAATCATTTAAAAATAAATATAAAAACTCTTTGATGCTAAATAGAAGCAATCTTATTCCTTATCCTCTTCCGAGTGTATAAAGAACATTGACTAATCCAAAGTTTGCTTCCTAATTTCGAAAAGTAAATGAAAAACACAGTTCAAATCATCACAAATTATTGACATTTAAAATCATATAAAACAAAATCAATTCTTCATAAAACCATATCTCAAAGTAGGGAGAAGGATAAAGAAGACTACTTAAAATTCATGAAAAGGATACAATAAAACACGAATTTCATATATAAAAACAAGTTTACAAAACAAAAGAAATAAAAGACATAGCTTATCTCACAATCCTTCCCAAGAAAATCCGTAAAAGTTCTCTCCAAGTCTTTCTCTCCTTACAAGCACTCTCAATTCTCTCTTAGAAGTGTAATGAAGAAGTAATCTCTCACATTTCCTCTCCTCTTACAATCCTTGAAGAAAATATCCAAACCCTTGACTTTCTCTCTCTGACTCTCCTTGTCCCTTCACACCACTCCAACCACGCCCAAAAGCTCTCTCCTCAATCCCTAGACTTCCCCTCTCTTTTATTAAAGACTACCTCCCTCCAAAAAGAAATCAAAATTCCCCACAAAATTCTGCTCAAAAGTCAACTCTTTTGAATTCAAAAGACATGTCCATTGATCTAAGAGACATATCCCTTTATAAAAGAACCTTCCAAAGTGTCTAGATGCATTGAATTACTCTAATGGGTTTCTAGAACAAGTTTCTCTTTGAAAATTTGTGCAAAATTCATTTTGAACTGCCTTAATCTGCAAAAAGTCGTCCCTAGCGCATCTGGCACCAAATCTGTTGCATCATGCACCAAGTCTCTTTTAAATGACACATATGGCACCAATCTGACACATCATGAGCCAGTTTGCTGAAAACGTACTATTCTAGGTTTTGGCACATCTGGCGCCAATCCGACACATCATGCGCCAAAATTTGAAACTTTGCTGTTTTGGCTCCAAATTTTGTCATTTTTGCTACTTTTGCTCCAAATGCCTAAAATTGATATACCTGCAATAAAAAAAAATGAAAAAAACCCTTCTTTAAAGTGAAATATCACAAGAAATAGGCATAAAATTTATACTTAAAATAACATATTATTTTGGTGTATCAAAATCAAACTTAAATGTTACTTGTCTTCAAGTGACACTTTTACTCCATAAAAGCATATGACTTATGATAAAGATTAACTGATATCTTCTATACCTTAATTCAATATATAAAATAGTGAAATTTATGAAAAATCTTTAATAACTTAGATTCAAATTCTAAGTCTCAGAGTACTTAGTAGTCAATTTTAAGATTTCTGAATTTTTATTCATTTCAAGAAGAATTGTAATTTGTCATGTCAAGGATATTTAGAATATTCATATGAAAAAGAACTTCATGAAAAATTTACTAGTAATGCTACTAATAATCAAATAAAAGTTTAGAAAATGTAATAAAGCTTTCTTTTTTAAGTTGATTCCAGTAAAGCCAATTTTTGATTAGGCATCTCCTTAAGCTTCTCCTCGCTTAATTTTCTTTTCTTTTATTTTTCTTCTCTTTCTTTTAGGATCTTTTCAATCCTTTCTTTTCTTTTTTTTCTTCCTTTCTTTTATTTCAAGTGAGAATTACTATATCTGGATAGCCTTTAATAGTTTTGAACTTCACTATCCTCTTATTAAAGTCAAAACTCATTATCTTTCTTCACTTTATAAATTCATATTAGTTTATAATTTTCATAAAGTCTCGTTCTTTTCTTCTTACATGAATCTCTAAAATTCTTAATACTTCAAAAACATAATTTCCTTTACTTTAAATAGAAAAACATAGACTTATCTTACCATACAAAATGTCTTTAACTTTAGAATTGCCCTTCATTATTAAAAATTTTACCTAAATTTACCATAATATTCATAAACTTAAGTATAGTCATTTAAAGTTTAATCTAAATATCCAGGTTATGTTAAATTAATTTAAAAAATATAGTTACTTAAGGACAAATAAAATTTTGTTTACTTCTTTTTAAAAAAAAATTTTTTCCCCCCCCCCCCCCCCCAAACTTAAGTTTTTAGCTATTTTAAAAATTTTTTAGCACAAAAGTTAGTTGGTGAAAGAAAACAGTAAATGCATGAAAATAAAAACTAACCTGTAGAGGATTTCTGATTATAAAACTGGGCTCTAGTATACTGCAGGTACTAACTTTAAAAATACATCTAGACTTTAAATCATTAAATAAAATATAATATATTCTAAAGAATTTACTGAGATCTAAAAATAGAAACAAAAATAGAAAATAGTAAAAATGCAGAAAAAGTAAAAATCTACAGTTACTATTACAATTTTAAATCTACAACATAAAATAAAAGTTTTTACTACTACATTTTCAACTGCCAACCAAATAACATTCAAACAACATACATACATACAAACAAACAAACAATGAAACAAATAAAATAACTCTAGAAAATATCAATCTTCATTGCCTTCCTCCTCCTCCTCCTCCTCATCATCATCATTATCTTCTTCTTCTTCTTCTTCTTCTTCTTCATCATCATGAATAGGAGCATAGAGAGTAAAGTTGGGACAAGTAGGAAATTCCACATTCTATTCACCCCTAAGATATCTCACCATAACATCCTCTAAAGCTATATCATGTTGAACTCTCATCTACTGATACTCATCAATATAACATTTTCTTGCTCCAATCTCTCCAATCTAATTCTCAATATTTACTTTATCTAATTTTTGAATCATGAGTTGGTCCATAATGTTTTCTAGTGATGTAGGGAGAGAAGTAGATGCCTCTGCAGCTGATGTAGAGGGTCTTTCACTTCTTCCACCACTAGATTCAACAAATGATTCAACTCTATGAATCATATACTTCCCAATAAGATTTTGTGGTTGTAACCTTTCCTCATTTCTATGGGACTTTACTCCTGATTGCTCACTAAGAGTTAAAATCAGGGCAGGGTAACTCAAACCACAGGTTGTAGAGCTCTTAGCTATACTCTGTGCATGATGTGCTATAAGAGCACCAACATCTATTTCTTTCATGTTCTGAATGCAATAGTTCAACACAACTCTATCCTTTGTTACATTGGTCAGACAATTTGTTGGTAGTAATTTAGCATAAATAAAGTGGTGTTATATCTTTGATTGACTAGTCAACATGGAAGCAGAGAAATTAATTATCCCATTCTTCTCTTCCATAAATCAGAAAGGCAATCACTTTATCCAGTGATGAATCCGCTATCATGAATGCAACATATTCATTAAAAAATACATTCCTCAGCCCATAAAAAACATTCATCCTTTCTGCAGTAAATTCAACTCTCTTACCTCTCACAAGGATGTGATCGTCATCAATGAATCTCAAGTTGGCATAAAATTATTGAATCATTGGCACAATTGCTACTGCAGTGAAGTAGCAAAATTGTTCCCAATTTTTGACAAGGATCAACCTCTCGATCTCGCCACCCGGGTTAGCAAATGCCCATTCTTGGATCAATCTTCTCAACTTTATTTAGGTGTTATAACTGTATTAGGCCTTTAAAGTAACAATTCTTAGTGCATCAAAATCATCTGACCTTCCTCTCTTCACTCATGTAGCCATTTTAAATTCTAAAAAAATCCAAATAAGTTCCAAATAAATTACAAAAGAAAAGTCTAACTCCCTAAGTAAGATTATTTGGTTAGAAACTTTTCACCATGAGTTTTCTTCAAGCTTTTTCATAAAAAATCCCTACTTTCGGATTTTCCATTATGTAGAAAAAATTCATGGTGAAAATGAAAATTTCTAAGTTAAAGTGAAGCTCTTACTAAAAGAAGATGAAACTTATGATTTTTAGCCTCCAAAATCTTCTCTATCGTGCTCAATGTGAAGCCCTAGATCAAGGCTTAGAGTAGGGGACGACCAATGGAGTGAAAATGGAGTTTTACTGTGCAATTTTGTAGTTTGTTAGACAATCTAGCATTTTAAGGTATTTGGCGCATCATGCGCCAAATCTAGCGCACCATGCGCCAACTCTCTGTAAACTGGCGCATCTTGCGCCAACGCCTTAATTTTTCCAAATTTCATTTTCTGTGAAAATTTGCTTCATACCAATTTATGTCTACCTCTAATTAACTAAAATGAACCTTTATAAGCATAATTAGACATTACTCTAACATCAATCTTTCACAAAGAACACAAAACTCGCTTATATATATAAAATATGTGCTATTACAAACTAACATTTTTTAAGTCAGTAAATATCTATTTCAGTGTTTAAAGCAAACCAAAACATCCTAACACTGAAATCTAAATATCAAGATACCAAACACAAACATCAACATAGTTCAACAAAAAAAGTAAATGTAATCTAACACAACAAACAACTAAAACAAGTAGTACTAAACAAAACGCTTCGTACATAGATTAAGTTCAAACATCTTCTTCACTCTCATCTTCTTAGATATCTCCCATAGATTGGTAATGCACATACAATTGTAGAAGGGTTGATAAGGAAACTCATAAGTCGAATCCTCCCCGGTCGAAGCATGTTTCTTGAACATACGCACCAATCAATCTTCAATACGACCAGTATGCTCAAAATGTTCTTTAAGTCTCTAATCCAAGTGATCCAACATTTCAAAAATATTCACAATTGCATGCATAAGATTATGCACCTCTTTTTCTATCATCGTGATCTTTTTCAAAAGTGCGTTTGAGCTGAAGTAAGGCTGAATAGGTGATGAATTCTGGGATGCTTGATCCATAGTACATTCATATCATTCTCATCTCCCATTCCAATACAGTTGCAATAGACTTCTGGATCCATCAGCTTCCAAGAAAGGAGCACTTTTTTCCCAACTCTTGTAAGGTACTTGAGATTGACTGCATAATAGGAAAATAATGGATGGATGTCTAGGTCTGGTTGCAGATCCATTCACAATCAAACCAAAAATCGATTTCATAATGATTGATCCAATATCAACATGTTTTCCACTTTGAATATAGCAATTCAAAATAACACTCTCCTTAGTTACCATACTGATTTTTGTAGTAGACAAAAATTTCGATGCAATAAAGAAGCATCATGCCTTAGAAATAGGATTTATGAACGATGATGAAAAACTTACATTTCCATCATCTTTGGCCTCCCAATTTGTATCTTCATCCGTAAGGTACTGAAAGAGTTCATTCATATTATCTTTTGTAGGGATGAAATTTGCGTAATGGTAGATAGACACATTTTCAATCATAAACATCTCTTTTATTCTCAAAGGAGTGAATTCCATAAACCTGCCTCACACATAGACAATTCCTTGGATGATTTCATGTAGATTTGCATAAAACTCTTTCACCACTGGGACAACTACAGAAGCAGTAGTGTAACAAAGTGTTTCCCAACATCTCTATGCAATAATCTCTTCAACTCGAGTATTCGATGTATTGAATCCTCAATGCACAATCCCTAATTCTTTGATTAACCTCTTCTTCACTGGAACACAATCATATGACTTTTGTTCATCGAAATTGATGAACTTTATCTTATTGAAAATTTCAAGTTTAGAGAAACTTTTAGAGTGGGACGCCATTGAAATTGAAATCTAGTGACTCCTCCCTCATTTTCCCACAAAAATGGACTTTAGAATCACTTTTTGCGAGTTATAAGGAGAAGAACCTCCAAAAATCACCTTTTGAAATATTTTAAGTCATTTTTGTTGCCGCGGCACATGATGCGCTGATTATGGCGCATCATGCGCCAACTCTCTAGAATTTAGCGCATTATGAACCAGTTCCAAAAATTTGCATTTTCGATTTTGATAAAAAAATGCTCAATTCTTCCATAAAATTAGGTAAATAAATATGTTTTTAAATTATTTTCTCACATACATGGACTCTATGAGAACACAAATATAAATATATGTAAATTATTCCAAAGAAAAACTTAAAATCAAAATAAAAAATGATAACTATGAGTTGCCTCTCACAAAGCGCTTGGTTTAATGTCATCAGTCTGACATTCCCAGTCTTTATTCCAGGTGACCCAACATTATAGTCTCTTTTAAAACTGGTCTTTGATCATCAAACTATGGTTTCAATCTGTGCCCATTTACTTTAAATATCCTTCTAGTTTTAGGATCTTCAAAATTAACAACTTCATAGGGATAAACTTTTACAACCTTGAATGGCCATTTCCACCTTAAATTAAGTTTTCCAAGAAAAAATTCCAATCTTGTATTTTATAACAAAACTTCCTATTCAAGTTCAAATTCATTTTTTATTATCTTTCGATCATGCCATTCTTTCATTCTTTAATTATAAATCCTAACATTATCGTAAGATTCATTCCTAATTTCTTCAAGCTCATTCAATTGCAATAATCTTTTTTCACCAGCTTCTTTCAAATTGAAATTGAATTCTTTTATAGCCCAATAAGCTTTATGCTCCAATTCTAATGACAAGTGACAATTCATCCCAAAAATTAATCTATAAGGGGACATACCTATAGGTGTCTTATAAACTGTCATGTATGCCCATAATGCCCTATCTAATCTTACAGACCAATCTATTTTACTACGATTTACACATTTTTTTGAAAATTCTCTTAATTTTTTGATTAGATACTTCTGCTAAACCACTAGTTTAGGGATGATAAGTAGTTGCAATCTTATGCATTATACTATATTTTTCTACCAATTTTGCAATTGTTGCATTTCTAAAATGAGATCCTCCATCTGTAATGATTACTCTAATCATTTCATATATTGTATTTTTAATTAAAAATGAGATCCTCCATAACATAGATTGCATTATTACACATATTTTTAATTAAAAATTTTAAAACACTCAAAGCATCACATCTAGGTAAAGCGATTGCTTCAATTTATTTTGAAACATAATCACTGCGATCTATATATATATATATATATATATATATATATATATATATATATTTCTGAATGAAGGTATAAATGGTCCCATAAAATCCAATCCCAATGCACAAAAAAATTTTAATTTCCAAATTAAAATTTAGAGGCATTTCATTTCTTCTTGAAATATTACCTATTCTCTGACACCAATCACATGTTTATATATATATATATATATATATATATATATATATATATATATATATATATATATATATATATATATATTAACATCTCTAGATAGAGTAGTCCAACAAAATCCAGATTGTAAAGTTTTATGACAGTTCTATCATTCCCAAAATGTTCTCCAAATTCAGAATCATGACATTTTTTAATAATTTCCTGAATTTCTTTGTAAGGCACACATCACCTCATTACTAGATCTTTGCATTATTTATATAAGTAGAGGTCATCCAAAAGATAAGACTTTTCATCATGATGATTTTCTTTTCCCGTTGCTTTGTTAATTCATATGGTAAAATAACATGTATACTATAATTTACAATATCAGCATATCAAGGTATTTCCCATCCCTTTAAAACATAGAGTTGTTCATCAGGAAAAGTTTCATTAATTTCTTTTTCCATGTCTAGTTTTTCTTCTTGTTCTAGCCTATATAGATGATCAACACTTTGATTATCAATCCATTTTCTATCGACTATCACAAAATCAAACTCTTGCATCAGAAGTACCCATCTAATTAATCCTGGTTTCACATCCTTCTTTTGCATCAAATATTTAATAACTGAATGGTCAGTATGCATAATACATTTAGCTCCAGTCAGATATGACCTAAACTTATAAAAAACATACATAATGGCTAATAACTCTCTTTATGTGGTGGTGTAGTTAATCTAAGCATCATTAAGAGTCTTACTATCATAATATATAACTTTAAAAATCTTATCACATCTCTGCGCTAAAACAGCTCCAATTGCATGTTCACTAGCATCACACATTAATTCAAAATGTTTCTCCCAATTAGGTGAAACAATTATAGGAGCAATGTTTAATTTTTTCCTTTAAAGTTTCAAAGGCTTTAAGGTAATATTGATTAAAATCAAATTTTATATCTTTTCTAAAATTTGGCATAAAGAATAGTAATTTTTTGTAAATCTTTAATATATCTCCTATAAAATCCAGCATGTCCTAAAAAGCTCCCAACTTATCTTACATTAGTAGGCGGAGGTAAGTTTATTATAATCTAAATTTTTGCAGGATCTACTTCGATGCCATTTTCTGAAATTTTATGCCCAAGCATAATTCCTCCAGCAACCATAAATTGACATTTTCCCAGTTCAATACAAGATTAGTGTTTTCACATTATTCAAGAACTTTCTCTAAATGATTTAGAAATATTTTAAATGAAGTTCCAAACACAAAAAATTGTCCATAAAGACTTCGATCCCTTTTTCAATTAAATCACTCAAAATTGACATCATACATTTTTGAAATGTTGCAGGTGCATTACATAATCCAAAGAGCATTCACTGAAAAGCAAAAGTTCCAGAAGGACTAATTAAAAGTTGTTTTCTCATAATCATCCAAAGCTATAAGTATTTTATGATAACCGGCATATACATTTAGAAAATAAAAATATCTATGCCCAAAAAGGATAAAGGAAGAAGATCCTTCGTGGTGGAAGAATTTAATTATCTATAATCTAAGCAGATTTGCCATCTAGTGACTTGGCTTATTGGTGTTAATTCATTATTCTCATTCGTCACTATAGCCACACCTCCTTTCTTTGGAATACAGTGAATTGGACTTACCCAAGTAGTGTCTGAAAGGATATATTATTCAAACATCTAACCATTTTAAAATTTCTTTTTTAACAACTTCTTTCATCATAGGATTTAATCTCCTTTGAGGATCAGCTCTTGGTTCATGTCGATCTTCCAATAAAATTCTATGCATACAAATTGGAGGACTGATTCCTTTAATATCAGCTAATGTCCATCCAAAGGCTTTCTTATATCTTCTCAAAGTTTCCAACAAATGTTGTTCTTGCTTATCAGTTAATTCTGAGGATACTAAAATAGGTAATGTAGATAAATCTCCTAAGAATTCATACTTCAGATGTGTAGGAAGTGTTTTCAATTCTTGTTCAGGAGGTTTCTCAATAGATGAAATTAAATTCTTATTACCTTCTGTAGGATCTAGCATTTCAAATTTTTCCTGAACATTATCCAAATCTTCTTTACTCACTTCCGTATATTCATCTTGAATTCTATCCTCATTTTAATATTCCATATATTCCTTTTCAAATTCACTTTCAAATGTCTTTTTGAAATATTCATGGCTTAGATATTCATTAATATGCATTCTTAAACATCTCTTTTGCAAGGTATCTCATTGATTTTGCAGTATTAAATGTAACCTCTTGATCACTAACTGTCATAGTTAGTTTTCCATTATACACATCTATCAAAGCTCTTCCAGTGACAAGGAATAGTCTTCCTAAAATGATAGGAATTTCCGTATCTTCCTCCATATCTAATACAATAAAGTCCACAAGAAAGTTAAATTTATCAAATTTTACCAAAACATCTTCTATAACTCATTCAAGATAGGTAATTGAATGATCAGTTAACTGAAGAGTTACTGTTATAGGTGAAATATCTCTCAAGCCCAACCTTCTGAAAACTAATAATGACATAAGATTAATATTGACTCCTAAATAACATAAAGCTTTTCCAAAAAATCTTTCGTCAATAGCACAAGGGATTGTAAGACTTCCATGATATTTAAGTTTTTCAAGAAGCTTTTTTTGAATCATAGCGCTACATTCTTCACTGAATGCAACAATCTCATTATCTACAAACTTCTTTTTCTTATTAAGTATATCCTTCATGAACTTCACATAACTTGACATTTTTTCCAAAGCTTTAACAAATGGAATGTTTATCATTTCTTTCCTCAATAATTCTAAAATTTTGAAAATTTTTTATCTCTATTATTTACTTCAAACTTTAAGGAAATGGAGGTGGTGGTCTTTCTATAGTGATTTTCATTGGTTTGATAGGACATTCTGACTCAAAATGAAAATCTTCACCAGATATTTCATTTTCCACCTCATCTTTTTCAACTTTAAGTTCCACTCCTTTTCGAACCTTCTTTTAATTCTTTTCCACTTCTCAGTTGAATAACCTTAATTTGCTCTTTGCTCTGATCTTTAGGATTTACTTCAACATTACTAGGAAACGTTCCTGGAGGTCTATTGCTAAGTGCAGTAGTAATATATCCCAAATGATTTTCCACATTTCTAATTGCTGGTCCTTGAATTTGTAATTAACTCCCCATTTGCAATATCAATTCTTCAATTGACAACTTTTTCTCCTTACTCTACAAATTATTAAAACATGGAGGATAATAAGGTTTTTAAGATGAATTTCCTTAATTGTTGGAGTTTCCCAATTGGTTGCAGTGTTGTTTCCCCATTACTGATTTGCGGCATTAGAATTATTATTATTTCAACTAAAATTTGGATGATTCTTCCAACTGGGATTATAATAATTGGCATAAGGATTATTAGAATGATTATTTATTGCATTTAAAGTTTCACAAAACTGATGAACTTTCTCCGATTGAAAATTTCAAATTTAGAGGAATTTTTAGAGTGGGATGCCATTGGAATTGAAATCTAGTGACTCCTCTCTCATTTTTCCCTCCAAAATGGACTTTGGAATCAGTTTTTGGAAGTTATAAGAAGAAGACCTGGCAAAAACTACCTTGTGAAACATTTTAAGTCATTTCCTTTGTCACGACACATCATGTGCCAGCTCTCTGAAATTTGGCACATCATGCACCAGCTCTCTAGAATTTGGCGCATCATGCGCTAGTTCTATAAATTTGCATTTTTGATTTTGATAAAAAAAATCTCAATTCTTTTGTTATATTAGATAAATAAAGATATTTTTAAATTAGTTTTTCACATACACAGACTATATGAAAACACAAATATAAATATATGTAAAGTATTTTAAACAAAAACTTAAAATCAAATTAAACAACGATAAGTATGGGTTGCCTTCCACAAAGTGCTTGATTTAATGTCGTCAGACTGACATTCCCAGTCTTAATTCTGGGTGACCCAACATTATAGTCTCTTTAAAAATTGTTCTTTGACCATCAAAATATGTTTTTAATCTATGCCCATTTACTTTAAATATCCTTCTAGTTTTATGATCTTCAATATTAATGGCTCCATAAAGATAGACTTTTACAACATTGAATTGCCCTTTCCACCTAGACTTCAGTTTTCTAGGAGATAATTGTTCTCTTGTATTTTATAACAAAACTTCTTGTCTAGGTTCAAATTTCTTTTTTATTATCTTTTGATCATATCATTCTTTCATTCTTTCCTTATAAATCCTAGCATTATCGTAAGATTCATTCCTAATTTCTTTAAGCTCATTCAATTGCAATAATGTTTTCTCACCAGCTTCTTTTAAATTGAATATGAATTCCTTTCTATCCCAATAAGATTTATGTTCTAATTCTACTCGCAAGTGACAAGCCTTCTAAAAAATTAATCTATAAGGGGACATACCTATAGGTGTCTTATAAACTGTCCTTTATGCCCATATTGTCGTATCTTATCTAACAGACCAATCCATTTTACTAAGATTTATACTTTTTTTCCAAACTTCTCTTAATTTCACATTAGATACTTTTGTTAAATCACTAATCTGGGGATGATAAGAACTTTCAATCTTATGCATTATACTATATTTTTATACCAATCTTGCCATTGTTGCATTTCTAAAATGAGATATTCCATCGGAAATGATTAAAGGAAGATCAACATGAACCAAGAGCTGATCCTCAAAGGAGATTAAATCATATGATGAAGGAAATTGTTAAGGAAGAACATTTAAAATGGTTAGATGTTGGAATGATATATTCTATTTTGGACAGTGCTTAGGTAAGTTCAATACATTGTGTTCCAAATAAAGGAGGAGTGACTGTAATGACAAATGAGAATAACTAATTAATACTAACAAAACAAGTCACTTGATGGAGAATCTAGATTAACTATAGAAAATTAAAATCTACCACCAAGAAGGTTCATATTCCTTTACCCTTTTTGGACCAGTTGTTGTGTAGGCTGGCTGGGCACATATATTTTTATTTTCTAGATGGATATACATGTTATCATCAAATACCTATTGCTCCAGTGGATTAGGAGAAAATAACATTTACTAGTCCTTATGGAATTTTTGCTTTTCGGCGAATGTCTTTTGGATTATGTAATGAACATGCAACATTTCAAAGAAGTATGATGTTAATTTTTAGTTATTTAATTGAAAAAGGGATTGAAGTCTTTGAAATAATTTTTCAGTGTTTGGAACTTTTTTTGAAATATGTCTAAATAATTTAGAGAAATTTCTAGATCGATGTGAAAAGACTAATCTTGTATTGAACTGGGAAAAATTTTAATTTATGGTTGTAGGAGGAATTGTGCTTGGGCATAAAATTTAAGAAACTGACATTGAAGTAGATCCTGCAAAAATTAAGGTTATATCAAACTTACCTCCATCTACTAATATAAGAGGAGTTATGGGTTTTTTAGGACATGCTAGATTTTACAGGTGATATATTAAAGATTTTTCAAAAATTACTAAGCCTTTATGCCAACTTCTGGAAAAAATATACAAAACTTCATTCCAACTAAGATTGCCTTAAAGCCTTTGAAACTTTAAAGGAAAAAAATGATCACTGCTCCTATAATTATTTCTCCTAATTTGGAGAAACCTTTTAAATTAATGTGTGATGCAAGTGATTATGAAATTGGAGTTGTATTAGAGTAGAGATATGATAAGATTTTTTAAATTTATATACTATGCTAGTAAGACTCTTAATGATGCTCAGATTAACTATATAACTACTAAAAGAGAGTTATTAGCCATTGTGTATGCTTTTAATAAGTTTAAGTCATATCTGATTGGAGCTAAATGTGTTGTGCATACTGATCATTTGGCTATTAAATATTTGATGCAAAAGAAGGATGCAAAACCAAGATTAATTAGATGGGTACGTTTGATTCAAGAGTTTAATTTCGTAGTAGTCAATTAGAAAGAGTCTGATAATCAAATTATTGATCATCTATCTAGGCTGGAACAGGAAGAAATACTTGACATGGAAAAAGAAATTAATGACACTTTTCCTAATGAACAAATTTATGTTGTAAAAGGATGGGAAATACTATGGTATGTTGATATTGTAAATTATATTTTTAGTGGTATTTTACCATGTGGGCTAAGAAAATGTTGACCTCACTTTTAGTTGAGGTCTAGCTTTTCTTGTTTACTAGCCTAAGGTCTCGTACTTTTCTATTGAATGTTCCTAGAGGACTAGAAAAGGAACCCTCACCATCAGGAATTCTACTCTCTTTTCTGCTTAACTTGAAGTTCCACATATTGGTCCTATCCTCTAGCACTTAGTAAGTGGGGTCAATACGGTGGAGATCAAGGAGAGTTTCTATAGGATGGTCAAGCCTTAGGACTAACCCTAGGTGGTATGGACTTGGTTAGTCTAGCTTGCACATACTACACTTTTTCACACACCCCAAACTTTAAGATCACTTGCCCTTGATTTTGTCTCTTGACTCTTTTTAGAAAGCTCATATGGATGGACAAAAACCCCTAGCCCTTGGCCAAGAAAGTTAGGACCAACATATTGAGCATCTAAAATGAGTCCTCCTATGGCTCGTATTGGTTCGTCATGTCTTCATGACTTACTTGCCCATCCTAGTCCAAAACCACCAAATTACCAAAATACCCCTACAACCCTAATTTTTGCAAATTCCAAAAATTATCCAAAACACCAAAATTTGTCCAAAAGTCATTTCAAATCACTCGCCACTACCTAAATTGACCAAAATTCACCAAAATCACCAAATTCCCAAAAAACCCCCAAAATTGTCAAAAATTACCAAAAGCCCCAAATTGTCCTCAAAGACCCAATTTCCCCAAATTAGCCTCAATCTTGACCAAATTGACCCTAATCTTAATCCATTTCAATTCCAAACCAAAATTTAATATCTTTAATCCTAATCTAAATAAAAGCCAAGCCCAATTTGATTTAATTGCAAGCCCAATTTCACCCAAATAAAAAATCCCCAATTTTGACCCTATGTCCAAATCCTCCAAATTGGCCTTCCAATTCAATTCAAAATGACTTGAGACCCTTTCAAAACTCTTCATGACATCTCCGTACAAAAATTGAACATTTGATTCACTCAAAATTTGGCCCAAATTCAACCCTAATTTTAAAAGCCCAATCCCCCCACACTTAATTCCAAAAGCCCAAATCCAAAGCCTACATGACAAGAAATTTCTTCCCATCATCCATTTGATTAAATCAAACCATACTCCTTGAAATTCATCATTTAATAACACCAAATCAAGCCTCATGATAAACTCCACAAAAATACCCCATAAATCCAAAAAACCCTTTTCATGCAAATTCACCAAGCCAAAGGGAAGCCATGAAGCCATTCCCAAGCCAAAGGTGAGCCAAGTAAGCCTTTTCCATCTCACCATGCCCAATGTGGCAAAAGGAGGAGCCCTTTTAGTGATTCCCTTAAAAGTAGCTAACCCTTCTCATGTTTCCCCTAAACCATCCTTAATCCTAATTATACTTGGATGGGGATTTCTCCACACTATTTTAGCTAGCTCACTTGATTTTGGTTAGCCATAGGATGCCACCCAAACCCATTCCAATGAGGCTAAACTCAATCTAAACCCACCTAGCCCAAAGCCCTTTCTACTTCAATTAATCACCCTTAACCATGCACAAACTCAATTACCTGCACATTAGCCCACAACTGATCATTCTCAGTGGGATGGTGACCTAAGCATGGCTGGCCAACCACCTTGGCTGCCGGAAAACACCATGGCCAAGAGAGCCCATATGGTCAAAACCCAAAATTGAACCCATACAAGTGGCAACAACCCAAATGGACATTGGAGCCTTTCTACCTTCCACTTAGACAACACCCCGTCCACCTCAGCTTGGGCTGAGAGCCACCATGACCCCCTCAATTTTAACTCACCCTCCACAGCCAC
>NEWO01000113.1:1501393-1521118 GCA_003013225.1 Phalaenopsis aphrodite
GCCACCAAATAGTTCTCAGAGCTTTTAAGTTCAATCCAACCATCCTCTTACCCGCGAAACAACTGCTTGAGCTCAATTTCAGAGCTCAAAATCATGCCTGAAAAAGGACATCCCTCTAGACCCGTCAAAGTCAATTAATTTCACCCACACCATCTCCTGAGTGAGATAAGAAGATCCCTCATAAAAGCCCCATCACCAGAGCACCATAACATAGACTTTGATCAACACCCCAAATTTATCTGGTCGAAATCATACCTAGGTAATTCACCACAGTCCAATGCTTCATCTAGGAGCTCTCTGGACTCAACTCAAGCTTCTCAAAACACCCAATCGAGGCCACACATCTTGGGCAAAGGTATTGAACTCTCCCCTTAAACTGAGTTTATTTTAATTCTCCATGTTTATAGGCTTGATTTAAGGCTTGATTAACCATATGAATATGTTTTCCTAGTCCAGAAGAGTCGATAGGAAGAAATCTCACTTAATTTGGTTGAGTATCAGGAGAGATATTAAGGTTTGAAGTTGGACGGCTTGCGGGATGAGTTTATCGGGGACAATGATGAAGGACCATTCAATTGAGCGTGTGTTGAATGGAGGGTCCTGCTGCGGTTAGATGGCACTTCGATACGTGAATGGTGGGTTGACTCAGATGGCGGCGCCCAATCCCGCGGCGACACGTGTCTGTTCAATGCGTACGATGATGCAGTGGACAAGTAGAAAAATAAGGTTTTATTTGATTTATTTAAAAGGCCATAACTTTAAAAATTCATATCTTTGTGTAGAAAAATCATAAAAATACATTAAAAATACCATCTTGCACAGTGAACAGAGAAGAACAATAAGGAAATGGTTTCATGTTTATTTGATGCATGCATGATTTTTAATTAATTAAATGGTGTATTTCTTATTCAGATTCTCCATTTGCATAGACATTTCACCATGACTTGATTTTTTGGTTTTCGATTCTCTCTGTCACGAGGGATCTTCCTGATTTTTCCAAGGTTAGGCGAGATCTCTTGGCAAATACCTCTATTTTTTAAGTGAGTCATGCCTATTTTGATAAAATAATTATAATAATTAAAATATTGATAAGAAAAATATAAAAATTGTTTTGGTAGGTTCACTGTGGTCAGAGGACCCTAAGAAAAATATAAACTTGGTTTAACTTATTAAAAATAATCCTAATTGTCACCAACCATTAAAAATGAAATAAAATTGAATTGGAGTAATTATAAATGTAAATGGCATAAAAATAATTCTACACTATAATTTAACAGTAGAGGAGCTCCCCATAAAAAATTTCAAGCCAGTTGGAATTAATTTGACCACTAAAATGGATTAATTAAGTGAAATAACATTTTTGACACTAAGATAAATATAATAATTAAAATACAACTAAAAAAATCACCAAATGATTTTGGGAGCTCCTTATGACCAGAGGAACCTAAGAAAAATAAAAGTGTAATTAAAATAAACACTTCCTTTTTAAGCTATTTTAAGCATTTAAAAAAATAAAAATTAATTAAAATCATAAAAATTGCAAAATTGTAAAATCACACTAAAATATCACATTTGGTTTCCTAATCACTTGGGACCAATTAAAATAATTTTCCTAATTTTCTAAGTCAAGATATTAATTTTTGAAGGCTTAAAAATGAATTTTCTTTAATTTTCCATTAAAATAATTAAAATGTAAATAACAAAATATGAAATTTATTTCTTTGGGCTACCTGAACTTAGAGAGATTTAGGAAAAATATAAAACTTAATTTTCCATTTAAATAATATTTTATTTTTAATTAATACTCAAAACAAACAACTAAACCTAATAATTAAATTAAACCTCTAAAATCATGAAATTGGTCCAAGTGGTCCAATTTTAGTTGCTCCCTGAAGTTAGAGAGATCTAGATGAACCTCCAATAATTTTCTTAAGGACAGAAGTTTTGTCTTGGTTGAGTAACTAAATTTTCATTGAAAGTCCTTATTTTAGCATTAAAATAATTATAAAATTAAATAAATTCAGAAAAATCACAGTTTCTCCCCTGATGTTTTAATTAATCCATGAGTGGGGTAACATAAAAATTTTAAAGTCATTTATGTTTGATTTAATGAATTATGAGGTGTTAAGGCCTTAAGGGCAAAATGGTTATTTTGGAATTTAAGCCTCAATTAATTTTTAGGCTAATCAAAGGGTAAATGGGAATTAAATGAGCTTGATTGACATGTCTTGATGATTGAAACATGAAAGGGATAAATGGTAGCAACCAATGTCACTTTGGTCTCATTAATGATAAATTTGCAATTTTTCAAATTGATGAAATTTGGAATAATAATTAAATAAGACGACATTAAGGTGAGGGGTTTGACTTTGGAAGCTTGTAATCCACTAACTTAAAACCCCAATCAATGGTTTTAAAGTGATTTATGATTCTTGCTAAGGATTAATAGTATAAATATTTAATTTTTCTTAAAACTAATTACAAGTTTATGCATTAAGTTTTAAGGGCTTAGTGGTGAATTAGGTTTGATCAAAATCTTGTCTAATGAGGTTTAAAAAACGACCTATAATTAATTTGAAACTTTTTTTAACACTACAAGCTCATCCTTAAAATCAAACTAGCTAAGTCCCTTAATTAAGCCAAATTGCCCCTAAGGGCCTTCACCCGTATAATTCGTAAGTGAAACATCATGTGATAATTACCCCACTTAAAGGGATAAACATCAAGGTTCATTGAGCATAAGGGTATGGATTGGATGAACCATATAACAAACATAATAAGATCAAAATGAACTCTAGATGATTCGAGGGACTGTGAAATGTCTAGGGTATTACCCAAGAATTTTCATAATCCTTTGGGAATCTCAGATGATACTTGAATTATTATGATTTTCTTAATGGAATCATCTCTAGAGATGAACAAATTGGACCCGTCAGGGTTTAATATAAGATTTGGTAGACACACCTCAAGACCGCGTTCTCTCATTCTCCTGTAAAATCATACATATGCTTTATAAGTACTGATCTTTCAGGTGGAGGAACGAGAAGAATCGGTAGGTACACTTTTAAATTATTGCATTGCAATTTACTTTCATTTATCTGTACCTCTTATCTTCTGCTTATAAACTTGTATGCTAAACAACAAAGTCACCCTGCATGTCAAAATTGAAACTTTTAGGATAGCCACAAAACTAAAACCAAAACAAAATTAAGAAATCAAAACAAGATAAAATTCACCGCCACAACAAATCAAAATATAAAACAGCTCAAAATTTAATCACAAACAAAACAAAACAAAATTTGCAACTAAATTAAAACTTCTCTATCGAAAGATCAGGAATCCCTAGGAGGAGGTAACCTACGGTTGCTAATAAGATTTCTCATAGTTTAAATGAAAGTATGGAACTCATTAAATGAAAGTATGGAACTCATTAAATGAAAGTATGGAACTCATTAAATTGAGTTTAGTAAATTCATTTGGACTAAGTGAATTTGAAAGAAAGTTGTGGTACTAAAATGAGGGAATCGTAGGATCCTAACCGGTGTCGCTCTAATCAAATTTAACATCCCTCATAATATTTAAATAAACATAACCTTAAAGAACATTTGATTTAACATCAAAACTTGACACATTATAAAACTTAAACTTGCTACGATGAGGAGTTTTGAGCTAGCCTTGTGGGTAACACGACCATCTTCAACAACAAAACAAGTATACTTTAGCTAAATCATTCCTTAGAATTAAACAACAAGCCATAGGATTTTGAGGTCGTCCGCCTAGTGTGACATAAATCCTCAAATTTTCTTTAGGCCTTTATACGACTCTACTATACTATATAAGCCCTAACTCGCTTTAGGATTCCGAGATTGTCATTCGTAACAACCTAAATCCCTATATCTTCTAGGCTATTTGTGTGATCGTTTCACACAGTTGTAAGCCCTAATTAATAAAATTGGAAAGAAGAAACACTTAAATATTTCTCCTCTAAATTGAAGCCAAACAATAGGATATCTTGGGAAGTCACCAAGGTTATCCTCAGGATCTGTGACATCCTCTAGTTCTTCTTCTTTTGGATTCCAAAAATAGAATGTTCCAAATTTGAGTCATTTCCCTTTCACACCTCTTTGTTTGATCTCTTTGAAAAATCCTATCCTTTGAACTCCTTGAAGACAATATCCCCCAATTTTTATGGAGAGTTTTCTTAGGTGACTTCGATTATCTAAGATGTAATTAACTATAAGGGCTTACATTTATAGGAAACTTTAATGAACCCAACTTAAAATAAACCATATTTAATTTTTCATATTAAATAGGGGAACTTGTCGGTTAACTTAAAATGGTTTTGCAGACTAAACAGATGTCATATATTTCTTAGTTTATTTGATCGAGCCTCGCCCTCAGATCTTGTGTTTATCTTTTAGGATATATACATAGCTTGAGGTGTAGTGCTATTTAATCTAAATTTTGAAAGATATTTTTATATTTTTCTAAACTTATATATATATATATATATATATATATATATATATATATATATATATATATATATATATATATATATATATATATATATATATATATATTAATGTCCCTCCAAAGCGGGCGACGGGATTTTCATTCCGGCGAACGACAACTTCCACAGGACGATCCCCCGTAAAATAGTGTCGATAGCTTCTGACGACTCCATTGGTGAGTAGTTTCTCTCTTTATTTAAATCAAGGAATATTGTCTTCATACATGAGTAATGTTTCCATGTCCCTTATGGACCAGTTCTTCCGTTGGCATGCTTCACCCATTTCTTTCTTGGGTAAGTACAATAAACTATTTCAAACTTCAAGACCATCTATTCAATCACCTTTGGACAGAGAGGTTAAGGAGTTCAACAAGACTTCCATCTTTTGTGTGGAGTCAAACCTCAATATGTGTGTTGGTGGACTAGTTTCGCCTGGGCATTGTGTGTTGTAAACTTGATTCCGCACTGGGTCTTAAACTTTACTTTCTTTTTCATGTCCTTTCGAGATTGGTTTGCTACTTTGAAAATTAAATTGAATTGTGTCATGCTGTGCTTGCTCTTTAACCTTTCTTATTTAATTAATTAAATCCTTTTACTTGCAAACTATTTTCACTAAATTTTTAAAATCTTCACAAACTAAAAATTAAATAAAGAGTGTCAGTCTAAAGATCGGCTTTTGTTAATTCTTAGTGTTTGCAATAGAATTACAAGGTTTTGGATAAATAACTAACCCCATAACTTTCTTTTTGAAGCTGTTGCAATGTCGCTCCTGATGCTCACTTTCTCCTACAATATGCCAACTAGCCGAAATGCTCGCAATGCTGCTCCCACCATCAAGTTTGAAACTGGATTTAAAGAACTGAAGTCATTCTTGTAAATGCCCCGTTCATCGTAATGAAAGTAGCCACTCTAGAAGTTCAAGAGCCTACCATTGAATTTAACCTAAACTGTCCCCAAGATTTCCTTTCCTTTGAGAATGTGAAAGCTGCTGCTCACCCAACACCTGCTAAGTCTGTTGTTCCCTTTCTTACCAAAGGAAAGGAGGATATGATTGTAGAAGATAAAACTGAAGAATTTATCATCCCACCGTTGGTACTTGAAAGTGGGTCAAGTTTGAATTCTGTGCCGTTAACTCGGTTGCAAAGAAGGAACTGCAGCCGAAAGACTCGGAAGGCTGCTAAAGCAGAAATTCTAGAAAAGATACATGTTGATGAATTTTCTCATGAGGAGGAACTTGAATTGCTCGATACCTCTCCGCTCTTGCAAGGGAGTAGGTTCCACTCGCTGATGAATAATAGTGGATATGAAAGTATTCAGAAGATTGTTGCTACCTTACCATCATTTAATGGTCGTAGTAAGGAGAGGGAGAAACCCGCTCCTAGCATTAAAGTTTGTACAATATTCCAAAGATTGGTCGCTAAAGAAATATGTTCAATCTTTGAGTTGATACGCGGTGTCCCGTCAACTGAAGAAAGAGATTTTAAGGGATGTTAGATTTTCCAAAAAATCTCAAAAGTCAACTAATTTTAAGAGATTTTAAGGCCTCTCCGCTCTTGCAAGGGAGTAAGTTCCACTCGTTGATGAATATTAATGGATATGAAAGTATTTAAAAGATCATTGCTATCTTACCATCATTTCATGGTCGTAGTGAGGAGAGGGAGAAGCCCGCTCCTATCACTAAAGTTCGTACAATATTCCAAAGATTGACCACTAAATAAGGATGTTCAGTCATTGAATTGATACGCGGTGTCCCCTCAAATGAAGAAAGATATTTTAAGGGATGTCAGATCTGCCACACAATCTCCAAAGTCAACTGAAGTTTTGTCAGCCCGTATTCCCATATGATTCTATCTTGGGAGTTGAGTTGATACTACCATTACTACCACAGATTTTGTTACCACCGTTGCTCCAGGGTCTGCAGGACGTCGACTGGTCAAGTCACGTCTAGGTCTGAGGATACCGTCAGTTGTTGCTCGTAAGAGTACCCTAAAGAGGGAGAAGATAAAGAAATCATATGATGCTGTATTTCGTCCCTACCACGGGGAGCATGCCTCTCTTCGACATACCAATGCTTCCATCACCACAAAAGAAGAAGTTATGGGTACCCAAGGTTGTCATACTAATACAGTTTAATGAGACCGCAGGGCAAGAATGCAGAATGGAGCAAAGGTCTGAAATATCACATATAGTTGCAACTATTACTACAAAATTTGATGGATAAGGGGAGGATGTTCAGGAAAATCCTCCTCATCTCAAAATTTTCCAGGAAGCAATAATTGAAGAGAATTTTGAAAAGCTCGTGACTAAAATTTTTGAGTTAGCCAAAGATCATGGAGTAGCCATCTGATGATCAAGATTTTGATTTCAATGATTATCTCGATGAAGATTTCATGGATATCGATACACAAAAAATATATGCATTTATAGACCAATATTTTTTACTTATTTTTGGTGATATTGCACTTTAATAGAAGATATTTTTATGTTTTCTTGTAGGTTGTTGATTTTTATGACTTGAAGCAAAAATGATAGAATTTGGAGTCAAAATGGCTTTTTTGAAGAAATACTCAGCGCCGAAAGGCGCAGACTTACATAACAGATGATGGATTTTACTCAGCGTCGATGGTGCCTTTTGATAGAGAAGGCGGATTTAATTAAATGGTCTCTGACGCTCAAGACGCCAATGTCTGTTCAGACCCTGTTTCTAGAAGATTTGACAAATTTGGACGCTGTTTGAAGAGTTTTTGGATGCTCCTATTGGAGAACCAACTCTAGGCTGTATTTGAGGCTGAAATTGATCAGAAAAGTCGTCCCCTTCATTCCTCCTTGCTCATTTTCGCTACACCTCACCTCTATACACTTTTTCCATCTTCATTCCACCACCATTCAGGAGTTTTTTAGTGATTTTTCTTTAAGAGTTTAGAATTTTTATGGTGAGATTAAGTGTGAATTCATCTCTAAGAGTGTTGGAGAAAGATAAAAATAAAAGATTTCTTCTTCCTACATTTCCTAAGAGAGGCTACAAGGGATTTGCTTTGAGAAAGAGTTTTAGATAAATATTATTTTTTATTAATGTTGTATGAACTTTCTTTTATATATGAAATTTGAGTTTTATTGTATTTTTCTCATGAAGTTTGAGTAGCTTTCTCCCTTATCTAAGATATGGTGAAATAAAGAGATAATATGGATGTGCCAATATTAAAATATAAAATAAATTGTGATGATTTTTCAACTCCAAACTTAATTTACTTTTTTGATCGGCCAATTGAATTTTTAAAATGTATTGTGAAACATATGATCCAAGATATGGAGCATGAGTTCTACAACAGAGTGAGGATCACATTTGATTCTATGAAAGAGTATTTCGTTCATGGAGTTAAGTGCAAATAAATAGGGAAATATACATTGTTGGGTGTAAAATTAGAGATTTTAGGGTTACAAACTAAAATCCTCAATTCGGTCTTAGTGTTTAAAAGCTAAAGTGAGAGTTAGCCTTCAGGTGAAGGGAAGTGGGAGCTCTTGAGTGGGAGCCAGTATCCTCCTAGACTAGCCACGGATTTAGGGACTAAACCAGAGATTAGCCAATGATTTTCTTTAACACTGTATCGAGGTAGAGAATTAAAACTACTCATATTCGACACAATACATATTATAACCATTTATCTTATCTCATTTTTCCAAAATCTCATTGTAGTGTGAAAGATGGTTTTCACATAAAAAATCTTCATCACATAAACATATTTACATAGTTTAATAGTTCAATAGTTTAGTAGTTTAATAGTTACTGTTTAAACTTTGCATTTCAGTTTTGCTAAAAGTTAAAATAATTTAGTTTTGATAATATCTAATTTTGTTTTACTTTTTTGTGAATTTCCTTGTAAATTTATCACTTCAAAATTAAAACCTTCCCGTGGGATCGATATTCGTAGAAAGTCCTTTATTACTTGATAATGATATCTATACTTGCGTAAAATCCCAATATTAATTGCTTAAATTTCTTAATCATAAATATTGCATCAAGCTTTTGACAACATTACATAGTGGAGTCAAACTTATATAAATTTTACATAACTATATTTTCTCGGGATCAAGCTTTTGGCGTCGTTGCCGGGAAGGTGTCAGCACTATTTTGGGTGTGGAGTTGCCCGTTGGAAGCTGTCGGCCACCAGAATCGAAATACCATCACTCGCTTTATAAAGGCGTTTAATATATATATATCTCTGTGTGTGTGTGTGTGTGTGTGTTTAGAAAAAAATATGAAATCAAACTGACTCCATATTTTTCATAGTTTAAATGAAAGAGCACTATACCTCAAACCCTGTATCTATTCCAAAGGATAATCACAAGACTTGAGGATGATGCTCGATCAAATAAACTAAGAAATATATAACGTCCGTTTGGTCTGCGAAACCATTTTATTTGCCGACAAGTTTTCCTATTTAATACAAAGAATTAATAAGGGTTTATATTAAGCTGAGTTTGAAAAAGCTTCCTATAAGTGCAAGCCCCTATAGTTAATTACATATTAGATAACCAAACTCACATAAGAAAACTATCAATAAAAATCAGGGAATATCATCTTCAAAGAGGTCAAAAGGATAGGGCTTTTCAATGAGATCTGACATAAAGGTGTGAAAGGGGAATGACTTAAATTTGAAACATTTTGTTGTAGACTCCAAAAGAGGAAGAACTAGGGGATGTCATAGATTCGGAGGAGAACCTTGGTGACTTCTCGAGCTATCCTAATGTTTGGCTTCAGTTTTAAGGAGAAATTATTTAAATATTTCATCATGCTAATTTTATTAGTTAGGGCTTACATTCATGTGAAACAATCACACAAATCGCTTGGAAGATATGAGGATTTAGGTCATGACAAATGACAACCTCGGAATCCTAAGATGAGTTAGGTCTTATGTTGTCAAACAAAGTTATACACAAGCCTAAAGATGAGTTGAGGATTTATGTTGCACTAGGCAAACAACCTCGACATCATATGGCTTGTTATTTAATTCTAAGGAATGATTTAGCTGATGTAGACATGTTTTACTGTTGAAGATGGTCGTGCTGCCCACAATGCTAGTTCCAAGCTCCTCGCCATGACAATTTTAGTTTTCTAATGTGTCAGGTCATAATGTCAAATCAGATGTCCTTATAGTTATGGTCATTAAATGTTATGGGGCATATTAAAGTTGATTAGAACGACATAGGTTAGGATCCTACGGTTTCCTCGTTTCCGTACCATTATTTTCTATCAAATTCACTTAGTCCAAACAAATTTACTAAACTCAATTTAATGAATTTCATACTTTCATTTAGACTGTAGGATGCCTCGTTAGTAACCGTAGGTTACCTCCTCCGAGGGATTCCCGATCATCTAATTAAGACGTCTTAATTTAATTGCAATTGTTGTCTTATTATGTTTGTGATTAAAATTTTGAGTTGTTTCATATTTTGAATATTGTGGCGGTGAATTTTATTTTGGTTGATTTTAGTTTTGGTTATGGTTTGGTGGCTATCCTAGTAGTTCTGGTTTTCATGCAGGGTGACATCATTGTTTAACATGCAAGTTTTATAAACATAAGAGTACAGTGTGGAAATAGAAGAAAAGACGATACTGTGAATTGTAAATGCATACCTCGAGAGTCTTCTTGTTCCATCACTTGAAAGTTCAGTACTTACAAGACATGTAGATAATATTGTAGGAAAGTTTAAATTACATGAGTAGATTAAAGCTAAGCTACCAAACCCCAAGCTATGATTTTGTTGGATCTTGCAAGATCCTAGTAGATAATTTTTAGAACAAAATATGATAAGTTCAATTTGCTCTTCAAAATATCCAGAAGATTTCAAAGTGTTGAGGGAATGATCCAGAATTAGCTTGAGTTCATTTTGAACTCAGCATATTGTTCCATTAATATTCTGAGGTTGAAGTGCGCTACACTATTGCTTAGTGAAACTCAATAATCTAATTATCCCTAGGATAGGATACTCGATCAACCGATTGATGTTCCATTAAAAAGTTATGTGGGTGGGTGCCCGTAAGGCAAGTCTAGGTTATTGAAGATTGTGGTGCCCGCAATTATAGTCAGCCTTGTAGTGTTTAAAGATGTTAATCATCAATCATATTATCTTGTAAATCAAATCAATTAAATTTAGATATTGAAACTAGGTCACTACCAAGCCTTCAATAATCATAATGGGTGAAATGGTGATAATCAAAATTTTAATTTAAGTAATGTGTATTCTTATCAAATGATCAAACTATCCTCAACTTTGGGCTTAAGAAAACTAAATTTTCATCTTTCTAGCTTAAGCCCATTACTTAGGAATCATTTGATCTTCGTTTGACTTCAAAGTCATGAAGATTATGAGGATTATGATTTTGTTGATTTTGCACAAAGGTATTGAGTGGGTTTCTACCATTTATTCACATTGTATTTCAATCATCCAAACATGTTTATTAGGATCAAAATTGCCCATTTTACCTTGGTTAATGCTAAATTTTGATTAAGGCACCAAAGTCTAAAAATACCACTTTGCCCTTGGGGTACTTCACCTCATAGCTCACTAAACACAACTCAAATGACTTTGAGGGTTTAGAGTTCCATATCCATGAGGTAATTATAATGTTAGAGGAGAACATATAGACCACTCAGAATTTTAATTTAATTTAGATAATTATTTAAAATTTAGAAGATTGGATTTTCAAACGTTAATTTATTTAGCTTTCGAAAATAAAGTTTTCTATTTATGGAAAAATTATTAGAGGTTTCCTAAGTTTAGAGAAACACTTAGGCAATATTTCATGATTTTTTGAATTAAATTTTATTATTATTATTTAATTTGTAACCAATTTTGATGATTAAACTAAACATAACATAATATTTTTAATTCAAAAATCATTTTTATATTTTTTAATAGACTTCTCTGAGTTCAGAAAACTCAGAGAGTCAAATCTTATATTTTTGTGATTTTTAATTTATTTAATATAATTATTTTAATGGGAAAATAAGGAAAAATCATTTTTAAGCTTTTAAAAATTATTTTTAACTTAGAAAAATTAGGAAAAATATTTTAATGAGTCCCAATTGGTCAGAGAACAATTAGGCACATTTTGAAATATTTTAGTATTTTTGGGATTTTTAATTATTTTAATTATTTTAAATTTAAAAGAAGGCTAAAAAATCAAGTATTTTACTAAAAAAAAATTTTATTTTTCCTAAGTGCCTCTGATCACAAGGAACTTAAAGAACTACTTTTCATAATTTTCCCAAGTGTATTTAATTTATTATAATTATTTTTGTACACAAATATAAGGTTTCTTAGAAAATCAACTTTAGTGCTTAAACTAAGACAAATAATTTTGAAATTTTTACAGTGGATAGATATGACTTTTATCAACAATGTGGGATTGATTTTGTCAATTTTTTATATAAGTTTAATTTACATAAATTCATGAAAAATAATTACATTTAATTAAGTATAGAAATGTACAAAATAGTTCAAAGCATCACAATATTTTTCCTAGATTTCCCTGACCACAAGAAACTTACTGAAATTATTCCCATAATTTTCAAGTGAAATTTTTATTTATATAATTAAAATAAGCAAAAATGGTCATCCTAGTTTGAAAATTAGGGTTAGAAGCATAGAGATACCCTTTGACCTTGGAAAAAATAGAGAACATCTCCTTGGTGATGGGGAATAAACCCTCAAAATTTCAAGCCATGGTGAGCACTCCATAATCATGGAGAGTTAAAAGTCCTCAGAGGGTATTTAATTAATTAAAAATCATATGTTTGTCAAATAATTTTTATTTTTAGTCCATATTATTCTCCGCTGTTCAATGAGCAAGCATGTATTTTTCTTTTATTTTTATGTTTTTTCTATGAAAAGTTATGAATTTTTAAAGATGTGTCATTTTTTTAATTAAGAAAAAGCCGTAATTTTCTATTTATCTCAATCACACGCTGTGTCATCCTCATCCTCCTAGAAGCGCCACACATCATCTCTTGGTTCGACATCGCCATATGACTCAGTAGCTACGTGTCCTACAGTTCATGCATGAAGGCTCTATCCGGCTCGATTTCGTCCGTCCATCCAATACACGCTAGATCAGATGACTCTCCATCATCATCTCCGATAGCCAAAACCCGTGAAAAGTCTAACTTTAAATCCTAATATATCAGCCTAGACTCAACCAAATCACTTTTAGTCTGTTCTTAGACCTTCATCTACTCAAGAAGAGTACATTTATATGGTTACATTGCTCTGAATTGCAAGTTTTCATCACAAAGAACCAAACTGAGCCCAAAATTAGGGTTAGTGATCTATACATTTACCCAAAAGGCAGGCCTTAACTGGGTGCTTGTGGAAGCTTCAGTGGAGTCCGGTGAACCTCGTGGATGTGTTTATTTCTTCTGATGAAGGCTTCTAGTATGAGTTTGATTAAAGAGTGGAGCGGCCTTCATCTAGGGATAGGTTAGAGGGCTCAACAAAGGGGGATTTTGATGGGGATCTTCCTTTCTTGCTCTGGTGAAGCTCAGGAGCAAATCAATTTGGGGTTTGGGTGAGTTTTTAGGAAGGCCAAATTTTACCCTGATTTTGAGCTAAAAATTGAGCTCAAATGATAGGGAAGATGGACAAAGGTTGGTTGCAATAGGGTTAGGAGGTCTTGGAGGAGCTCTGAAAATAGTTTTAATATAGTTCTCCAAAGAAAAATTTTGATCCCCTTTGAAGCCATGAATAAGAGGTTTAAGTAAAACAACCTAGGGTGGCTATCCTGGCCTTCAATTGGGTGCAATGTGGAGCTGAGGTGGAGGGCTTCAAGATGTTAAACACTAATTAGAGCTAGACACATTGGATGGGTGAAATTGGGTTTAAATTTAGGCATAGAGGCTCTCAGTTTTGGATCCTCTGGTGACCAGGGTGGCTGGCAATGGCAGGGTAGGTGCTTAGGTGGCTCAGGAATCTTTACAACAATTAATTTGGGATGGTGATTGGTTTTGGCAAAGATATCTCTGGCTTAAGAAAATTTGGAGAAAAAATACCTAGGTTTAATGGACCTTTGGTCTATGGCTCATCTAGGGTGGGTTAAGTGAGTCTAGTATGCTCACTAGGGTCCTAAAGTTGGCTGTAGAAGTCTTGCCTTTATCAATTTGACATGGCTAGGTCATGGATTCAACTTGGGTCAAAGTAGCTAAAAGTTTGGTTTGGATTAGGCTAGTCATGACTTTGAGCCCAATTGATTGTCAGCACTTTGTAGATGATTCTTATGAATATTTTTTGTGAAGGATATAAGTGATTTTGAGTTCAATTGGAAGCTCAATTTGAAGGATTTTGGTCAATTTGGGCAAGTTAGGCTAGACTTGGGTCTAGGTTGGCCTAAACTTAGGCTAAGTCCAAATTGATTGTTGAGAATGGCCTATGAAAATTTCATGAAGAGTTTTCAACATCAATTGGGTGCCAATTTTGGGGTTAAGTCAATCAATTTGGTGGAATTTGGAGGTATGGCCAATTTGGGGCAAATTTGGAAATTTTTGGAATTAGTTCAAAATTAAATGACATTGATGATTAACCAAGGCCAATTGAAGGTCAAATTTTGTGTGTAGGATTGTTATGAGTAGTTTGAGTGGGGCAATTTGAGTAGGCTATGAGTTAAGTGAGATTAAGTCATAGGGCTAAAATTGGGAGTTTGACTTAGATCAAAATTGAGCTCAAAGCATGGGTCAATTATACTTTAATTTGGTCTGGATTATTCATGTATGTGAAAGGTGAATTTGATTTTAGAATTGAAATTGAAGAAAATTTGAGCCAAATTGATGGACATTTAAGGTAAATTTGGGAAAATTGAGCCTTTAAAGGCATTTTGGGGTTTTTGGTCAAAATGGTCAAATTGGCCAAATTGGGTTCAATTGAAAGGTCCAAATTGGTTTTGGAGACATTTGAAGTGATTTTGGAGGTTTTGAGAAAGTTTGGGGCGCTAAGGGCATTTTTTGTAATTTTGGCAAATTTGAGGGTATTTTGGTAATTTTAAAAATTTTTGGGTGATTTTGGGTAGTTTGGGTAATTTCAAATATTTTGAAATGATTTTGCAACATATCTGGGTATTTTGGGTGAATTGGGAATTTTGGTTAAATTTAGGGTTTCAAGGGCTATTAGGTAATCTGGGTAGATTTGGGGGGCAAAAGGCTAAGTTGAAAATTTTGGTTGACTTGTGGTGTCGACCACCCTATATGAGCTATGAACCAATGAAATCGCCATTTGGGTGCTCTATGTACTGGTCTTAGCTAAACCCTAGCCTAGGGCTAATGGGTTTAGGGGACCAACTACTTGAGTCTTCCAAAAGATTAAGTGATCTAAGTCAATAATTTTGGGTTTAGGGTTATGAGTGGATATAGGTGATAGTGAGTGCAGGTGAGTAAAATAGCTCCAAAACAACACTCAGGGTCAACTCTAAGGGCAGATAACCCTATGGGAACTCTCCTTGAGCTCCCCGATTGTGACCCCACCTACTAAGTGCCAGAGGGTAGAACCAATATGTGGAACTTCAAGTTGAGCAAAGAGGAGTTTGGAGTTTTTAATGGCGAGGGTTCCTTTCTAGTTTTTTAGGAATAATAAACAGGAAAGTTCAATGTCTAGACCTTAGGCTACTAAAGAGGTAAAATTAAACCTCAGCCAAAAGTGAGGTCAAATAATAGACCCCGAATAGGTGTGGTGTGTTGGGCTAGCTCACCGCAATTATTGGCATTGACTGACGAGATTAATAGAATCAATGCAGATTTATAAGTCAACAGACCTAGAAAGGAGAGTAAAATTGAGTGCTAGTGGTTTCCGCTGGGGAATTAGCAAGCGAATATTTGATCGAAATCAAGGAGTCAAAACTCTCGTTGGGGATTGGAGAGTGAGCTTCAAGTTATCAAATTTTAGGTGTTTACTGGTGATGAGAATTAGTATTTAGGTACTGACTCTGAGATGGGAATTGAAATTTAGGTATCAATCTCAAAAAGGGAGTTAGAATTTAGATACCAACCTCAAAAATTGAGAGTAGGATGCCATGTTCCATTAAAGGGAGTCTTACTCCTGTCTCGAAGATATGTGTAGAGAATTAGATGTCATGGTCCCATTCAAGGGGGTCTTATACCAATCTCAAAAGGTTGAGAATAGGATGCAATGTTCCATTCAGGGGAGCCTTACTCCTATCTCAAAGATTTGTGTAGAGAATTGAATGTCATAGTCCCATTCCAGGGGTTATTATACCAATCTCAGAAGGTTGAGAATAAGATGCGAAGTTTCATTCAGGGGGGCCTTACTCCTATCTCGAAGATATGTGTAGAGAATTGAATGTTGTGGTCCAATTCAAGGGGTTCTTGTACCAATCTTAGAAGGTTGAGAATAGGATGTTGTTCCATTCAAGGGAGCCTTACTCTTATCTCGAATATGTGTATAGAATTGGATGTCGTGGTCCCATTTAAAAGGAGTCTCATACCAATCTTGAAAGGTTGATAATAGAATGCGATGTTCCATTTTAGGGAGTCTTACTCCTATCTATAAAATGTGTGTAGAAAATTGGATGTCGTGGTCCCATTGAAGGGGGTCTTATACCAATCTCGAAAGGTTGAGAATAGAATGCGATGTTCAATTCAGGGGAGTCTTAATCCTATCTTGAAGATGTGTGTAGGGAATTGGATGTCATGGTCCCATTCAAGGGGGTCTTATACCAATCTTGAAAGGTTGACAATAGGATGCGATGTTCCATTCAGGGGAGCCTTACTCCCATCCCGAAGATGTGTGTAGAGAATTGGATGTTGTGGTCCCATTCAAGGGGGTCTTATACCAATCTCAGAAGGTTAAGAATAGGATGTGATGTTCCATTCAGAGGAGCCCTACTCCTATCTCAAAGATGTGTGTAGAGAATTGGATGTCATGGTCCCATTCAAGGGGGTTTTATACCAATCTCAGAAGGTTAAGAATAGGATGCAATGCTTCGTTCAGGGGAGCCTTACTCTTATCTCAAAGATGTGTGTAGAAAATTGGATGTCGTGCTCTCATTCAAGGGGACCTTTTACCAATTTTGAAAATGTGTGTAGAGAATTGGATGCCTAGGTCCCATTCAAGGGGGTCTTATACCAATCTCAGAAGATTGAGAATAGGATGTGATGCTCCACTCATGGGATCCTTACTCCTATCTCAAAGATTTATGTAGAGAATTGGATGTCGTGGTCCAATTCAAGGGGGTATTATACCAATTTCTAAAGGTTGAGAATAAGATGCGATGTTTCTTTCAGGGGAGCCTTACTCCTATCTCAAAGATGTGTGTAGAAAATTGGATGTCATGGTCCCATTCAAGGGAGTCTTATACCAATCTCAGAAGGTTGAGAATAGGATGTGATGTTCCATTCAGAAGAGCCTTACTCCTATCTCGAGGATGTGTGTAGAGAATTGAATGCTGTGGTCCCATTTAAGGGGGTCTTATACCAATCTCAAAGGTTGAGAATAGGATGTGATGTTCCATTCAGTGGAGCCTTACTCCTATCTCGAAGATGTGTGTAGAGAATTGGATGTCGTAGTCCCATTCAAGGGGGTCTTATACCAATCTCGAAAGGTATGTGTCACATTAGGAAGGGAAGCTTGATGCCTCACATCCGACCTAAAGGGTGATAGGGAGCTGTCACTACATTGGGAAGGAAAGCTCCATGGCTCATATCTAACCCAGGAGGTAGTGGAAAGGAAATTAGTGTCTCGGTACTGGGTTTGAGAATAGAAATGTTGTGTAGAACGTTTGTGGTGTTAAACTCATAGATGCGTGTCATGTGAAAATGTTGACATTGGTGAGGAAGATGTGTGAAATTTTGTGAAGTTTTGTGCATGATATGAAATCCCACGAGGATATGAGAAGAATTAGTGCAGATAGGGATAGTCGTGCCGTACGAGCAAAGAGTAAGAGACCACAAAATCGAGAGAATGAACTTAACAAATTTATTTTCTTTTTCATGTTGTCTTTATCACATTTAATTATCAAAATATGTTTTCAAAATTCAATTTTTTTACGTTGGTTAATATTTTTTTATTTTTTTAAAAAGATTATAATTTTTTTTATTTGAATTTTATTATCATCAAAATTTTGTTGTTTTGTTCTTTGTTCATTGTAGTCTTGAACCAACGTATGGTTTTGTGGCATTTATCCACCGCACAAAAAAGGCAATTGGACAAACAGACAAAATTATGCAAAAGATTTTATTAATTTGTATCAACAGGTGCTACAGATTGATTACAGGTCGAAGCCTCAAAAGGTACAATATGTTGAACGCATCAAATTACATCTGAAAATATCTCATGCTGAGTACATATCATAAGCTGAGCATATCTGGTACATATATCATCTTATCTGCTATGTCAAAACACAATATAAAAAGGTGTCTCCTGAATGTCATCTTTAGTGGGGTGAGCTCTTGATCGAGCTGACCTACTAAGCCACGCTCCAGGACAAGAGGTCCTTTTGCATGTGCTTTGAGGTACAACCCTCTCATAGCTTGTACGATAATAGCTCTTCCAACTCTGGATCTGGTCGGAATCCGCATGACATTTTGCTGTCATCCACTCTTCGGAAAGTCACAGACACGCTACGGCATCCCCTGGAATGTAGTGTTTGGCAATGTCAGCTCCATTTCTTTTAAGAACCAACACTAAACCCACTGGTATCGGAATCTCCACAGATCCTCTGAATTTGTCAGGGCCAATGATATCAATTTCTTTTACAAATAGAATGTTGCATTTGCTCATGGAAGAGACTGTGCAGAAAGGTCTCACAAAATCATGATGATATATATGCAAAGGAATGCAATCACATTCATCGTATATATTGATGATACAACTATTGGGAATACAATCAACTGGAAGTATGCTCCATCAGACCATTCTCTTGATCATCCATTTTATTATGGGAGGTAGCGAATCCACCTCATCGTGTCTCAGAATCCCTAGGCGATTCCCTTGTCTATCCTTGGTGAAGTTGTAACAGTAGCCACATTGTATAGTGATCTTGCCCTTTCCACGCATCCATTTTCGTGGCTCAGAATAGGTTCTTTCCATCAGAAGGCCTGCTCGACCTCTGTTTCTCAGATCAAAGAAGCAGTTGAGAATACTTCTTTTGTCACTTTCAAAGAAGACTCTGGTGTACAACTCCAAGACTTCTGGTACATTAATGAATCTTACTTAAACTTCTTCATAGAATTCAAACTCCATTTTATTTACTTTACTCATTTTGTAGTATTCTGCCGTGCAGATGATCAACGGTTGTCAAAGATACTCCCTCATTTCAATATCAGCAAGAATCCAAGCTGGTGCTATCTTTGTATCTAGCAGAATATATGACTATGTATCCAACGGGATATATGGCTCCCCATTGGATGATCAGTGCTCTGAAATCCATCCTCGGTGGACAAGTACTCCTCTAAAGTATTGTAGTGCTCTAAATGGAGAACGTTGTAATCCAGGCATTCAACAAATGCCTTTGTAGCTGGTGTACGTGTAGGAAGCTTGGCGTTGCATGTCAGGCAACCCGTACAAAAAGCATCTAAAACTCCAAGTGTCTCCGGCTTTGGAGTGAACTTGGACTCATCTTCTATGGCAGGCAAGCTGGAAGAGGTCTCTCTCATGCCTGGTTAATAGATTTTCCCCTTAGGGATAGGGGTAAGCAAGTTTTCAGCCTCCTTATGACGTCTCCTTTCTTCGCGCAGGAAGGCTCTATGTTTTTAGCGGTTGGCGTTTCTGTGTTGAGTTCTTTGTAGCGATGCATCTGATAGTCTTTCATCACTGGCAGTGACTAGGCCTCCGATCGGCGCATTTATCATAGACGGCATGCGACTAGTCCCCTCCGTCGGGTCTTGCTGTACTATCACATTTTTCCCCTCTTGCAAGGAATTATCCCCAGTGCCAATCTATAGTAGTGATGTTAGCCCTTCTTTTTCTCGATAGCTAATCACAACCATTAGGGGACCATCATAGTTCATGTCGACTTGACTGAAGTCCATGTCGAAGTCTATGGTGCCGCTTTGTGGTGCCTTTTCCTCATTAAGTGCGAGGTTCCAGCCATCTTTAAAAGCAAAGACTTCTCACATTTTCTCTACAGAAGATAGAAAAAAACATTAGTGAGCTGAAATTTAGTGGGAACAAGAACAAAACAAAGTGTTTATTATGGAAAATTTTAGTTT
>NEWO01000113.1:1521764-1565235 GCA_003013225.1 Phalaenopsis aphrodite
TGCATAGTATGTCTTTAGGTATCGTCCGTTGATCAACAATATGAGTCTGTTAACTATGAAATCTTCTAGCTGGTAGGCTCCTCCTTCATAGAACTTTTCTACAATAAATGGTCCTTCCTAAGTTGGCTCAAAATTTTCACCTATCTTGTGGCATACAAGAATAGGCTTTTTGAGCACAAGTACGAGCTCACCAACTTTGAATGTCCTTGGGCGGACTAATTTGTCACGAGCTTGTACCATCTTCGCCTGGTAAAGCTCCAAGTATTGTTGTGCTTTTAGCTGCTTTCGTTCGATACTTTTCAATTCTTCAAGTCTGAGTTTTGCACTTTCTTCTGTTGTGAGTTAATTGGTGACAGTGAATTTGAGAGACGACGTCTGGACTTCTAGCAGTAGTACGACTTCAGACCCGTACTTGAGCATGTAGGGTGTACACTGCGTGAGAGTCCTGAACATTGTTTGGTAGGCCCACAAAAATTCTAGCAATCTGTTTCTTTTATTTTCATCTAGTGTCTTCTTCAAAATCTGTACCAGTGTCTTGTTGAAGGCTTGGACTAAGCCATTTTCCCTAGGATAGTAGATCATAGAGTATCTCTAGTCTATCCCATGTCGTTTGACAAAATTGTTTATTTTGGCACTCTTGAAGGCTATCCCATTGCCAGAGAATATTTTGCGCAGAACTCCAAAATGGTAGATGACTTAGCATTTAAAAAATTGAAGGAAGTGCTATGCTATAACCTCTCATAACGACACTGTCTCTACCCATTTGAAAAAATAATCTATAACGACACATATAAATCTGTGTCCTTTAGAAGACAGAGGGTCTATCAGACCTATATTGTCCGTGCCCCAACACTTAAATGACCACAAAGCAACTGTTGGGTGTAGCACATTTGAAGGTTGGTCCAAGACCATCCCATGCACTTGACACTGGTGAAATTTTATGGTTGTATCCACACAATCAGACATCATTGCTGACCAATAATATCCGAGTCTGTTAATCTTCATTTTCATCTTTGGCCCTTACTGGTGAGCGCCACACAATCCAACATGTACTTCTTTGACAATATTTTGTGCTTCTACTTTGCTCAGACATTGCAACCACATCTGATCGAACAATCTTTTGTAAAGAACATTGCCTACTAGAGCGCATGACATAGCCCTTCTTGTGATGTGATGCACTGTTAACTTGGCTTTTGGCTGCTTTCCAGTATGCCAAAATTCTATTAATGGCTTACACCAATCTTCGTTGATATCAGCAACCGTAATCATCATTTCTTCTTCTTTTCCGATCTTGTATAGATTTTCAAGGTCAATTCAAGACAAAACTTGTCTTCCTTGTACTTTAATGTCAATGGAATCTTCCCGGGGACATGCTAATGCCTTAGCAAGTTTTGCTAAAGCATCAGCATGGGCATTATCTCCCCGAGAAATCTGATTGAAAGTTACATTGGGAATCTCCTCCAGCAGCTTCATTGTGTATCAGTGGTATTCTACTAGCCTTGGCTTTAAGATCTTGTATTGTCCGATGACTTGTTGGAAATCACCATAGATGACAATATATGTTATATCCATCAAGATTGCCAACTCCAATCCGGTGATTAAGGCTTCATATTCTGATTTTTTGTTGGTACATGGCTCTGTCAGGTGGTATGAGAACCTTAACATACCTTTATCTGGTGTGAAAAAGATTAAACCAATCCTTACTTTGCCTTGTATAACTATGTCTGATCCTTCATCTTTTTGGCCAATGAAGGTCCGTTGAAGTGCATCTCTCAGCATTGAGTGCTGGGGAAATCCATCTGTAATACTTGCTCATCTGATAACTTGTCATTAAGAGGGGACCCAGCTAGCAGTCGGTGTACAACAAGAAAATATGCTAAAATTTGTCCCTTAATAGCACAGAGGGGAACAAAAATTATGTCAAATTGCAACAAAATTATTGACCATCTGGCTAGACGTTCAGAGAGCGTTGGTCGGGTCATCAAATATTGCAACAGATTAACTTTTGAAATTAGGGTAATCTTATGAGAAAGCATGTAGTGTATAAGCATTTGGGCGACAAAAATTAAAGCTAGACAATGCTCAATAGGTGGATACCTTATCTTCATCTGTATTAGACGATGACTCAAGTAGTAAAGTGTGTTTTCTTTACCCTCATCATTGACTTGTCTAAAAGGGCTCCAAGAGAGTCATCCCAGGCCGTGATATAAAGTTTCAAAGGTTTCATGGGATAGGGGCTGCCAAAAAATGTGGTGTCGTTAAATATTAGTTAACATCCTCAAAAACCTGCTATCTTTTCTCCTCCAAAACAAAGTTTGCATTCTTTTTAATTAATGCCGAGAAGGGCTGACACCTACCTGAGAAATTAGAAATAAGGCATCTCAGATATGCCAACTTTCCTTGGAAGGAACGTAATTGTTTCAAAGTTTTGGGAGGAGGCAATTCCAAGATAGCTTTAATCTTATCTAGAACGATCTGGATTCCCCGTTGACAGACAACAAATCCTAGAAATTTTCTGGAGGTAACGCTGAAGGCGCACTTTAAGGGATTCATCTTGAGGTCATATTGTTATAACCATTTGAACATAATCCTCAAATTACACAAATAGAGTATTTTTTATTTACTTTTGATGACCAAATCATCCACATAACATTCCACTTGGTTGTGAATAAGATCATAAAAAATCTTTATTATAGCTCGTTGGTATGTTGCTCCAACGTTCTTCAACTCAAATGGCATCACTGGGTAGCAAAAAAATCTAATCGGCATTCTGAATGCTCTAAGTGTTGTATCCTCAGGAGCCATCTTCATTTGGTTGTAACCCAATGATCATTTAGTTGTAACCCAATGATCTATCCATGAAGGAGAAAATTTCATGTGTCGAAGCGATATCCACCATCATTCCTTGTATAGGCAATGAAAATCTTCCTTTGAACACACTTTGCAGATTTGTCCATTTTTCTCTTGACAGGCACAATGTTAGCTAACCACATGGGGTATTACCCTCCTCTTACAAACTTAGCATCTATTAATTTCTTCACATCGGCTATGACTTGTTGCTTTATTTTGAGGTGCATTCTTCTTGGAGCTTGTTTTTCTGGGGTTATGTCATTGTCCACCCCGAGCTTATGAACTGCAACTTCTACTAACAGTCTTGACATTTCGTCTTAACTCCATGTGAAGCAGTCTTTAAATTTTGTTAATAGTTTGTTCAATTCTAAAGATTCTTCATCATTGAGTAGAGAGCTTATAAATGTAGGTCGGGGCTGCTTTTCTGTTTCAAGGTTCATTTCCTTTAGTTCATCAACAACAGATTTGATTTCCTCCTCAATCTCTAGTGGAGCGTCTTCTATTAGCTGATCGGTAGAGTCATCCTCCATTTCAAGGCAATCCTCTTTCGATTCACTAGTAATAGTCATGCAAAATTCTGAATCTTTGACTGATCCGACTGTACCAAATCCAAGATCCTCTTTTGAGTTAGGAGTTCGACTTTTAACATTCCATAATTTTTTAAAAATTTGTAACTTATCTTTTAGTATTTTTTTTTAGCAAATGCCCCTGTTGAATTAACTTTTGTACACAAGGAGAAAAGTAACTAAAAGGCAATTCCATTAATTCATTAGGATTCTCATCCAAATTTACATGATTTTCAAGATTAGCAGAAGTAGAAGCACGATAAAACTTGATCAGCTTTGAACCAACGCTATAGATTTCCTTGACCTCTAAACTCTTGACCTTTTGAGGGAGAATCATAGTAAGAGTCATGATGTTCACATAGTAGTTTATCCAATAATACGTTGTCCAATAATTGCTTTTCTCCATATCTTCTGAGGATATCTCGTACTGAGGTTTCTTCTGTTTTGTCATCATATTTCATCTTCAAAACTTTCTTCATCACCAATGTTGATGGTTGGCCTAGTCTATTCAACAATTAAATTTGTTCTTCCTCTTTCACGTCCCTGGCCTCAACCTCGGGTGTGGGAACTAAAAGAACCCCCACCAACTTGTCTCAAAAGAGTGGTGGAAAATTGCTGAAGCCGAGTTGAATGGCTTTGCCATTGTAATTCTTCTAAATCTTCATTTTTGTTGATCACAATTTCATGAGAGAAGACAGTTTTCTTTGGAGACATGTAGTAGGTGACATCTTCATGAATGTCAACTTCATGAACTGAAAATGAATGTAAATCTCCCTTGATGTAATAATCTTATCCTTCCTTGTAATACTTAATGCATTGGTGTAGAGACTACAAAACCATGTTGTGCTCGTGAATCTATGATCGACCTAGTAGAGCGTTAAAAGAGCTCTCGACGTCGCTGATATGAAACTTAGAAGTTGTTACTAGTTCTCCAACCTTCATAAGTAATGTGATCAATTTAAGGGCTGTCTCTCCCTTTTGGTTGAATCCTCTTAGCATCATTTTATTGGTCATAAACTTCTGAGCTTTAATGTCCAAATAAGCCAATGTTCGTAGACTCATCAAGTTGAGTGATGCTACATGATATATTAAAACTCTGGACAACATAAATCTGCCGATGTCAATGAAGATGTAGAGTGGACGATTATGGTCGGCGGTACTGAGCAGCAAGTCTTCATCTATGAAGGTTACCCCAAAATATTCTTTCAATGAGCAAACTTCATCTGAGGATGTGCTGGACAACTGAGCTAAACAAATTTTTAGGTCGAGCAAAGCTGTAACCAAAGACTCTCTCATCTCCTTTGATATAATTAGAGTGTTGTAGATGCTCAATCTAGCTGACAACTTCCTAAGATGAGCTAACACATTGTAATCCACTTTATATTATCCTCTAATTTTCTCTTGATTATGTGGTTCTTCCACTGGCGAAGGTGGAGGTAGCTCTTCTCAAGTTACTATTTGCTTTCCTTAATCTGTCAGAGGTGTTCTCGTGGGTAATACTCTCCCGCTCCTTAAATTTACTTCCGTAATTTCTTCTTCTTGTGATATCATTGTCAAATCTTCCTATGTTTCTTCTTTGTCGGAAAGGTCTAAGTTGATAGCAAGCGGTGCACTGTGGTGCTCGAGAATTGGCTCCTCACTCCCAGCTCTATCTTAAGCGGTATTGTCGATGTCTCTTTTGGTCTTGTTAGCGAGTTCATCAGACTCAAGTACAATTTGAGGATCTTTTTGGGAATTGAGATCGAAGTTAGATTGGTCATAATCGATTACGTTATCACTAGAAACAGTTAAAATGTAGTCAAAATCATAATCATTATATTTATAAGACCCTGGAGGGGTAAAAAGATAATCATCCAAGGTCAAGGGTTCGAGGATTTTCTTCCTTGAATTTGAGAGAACTAGTCTAGCAGAGGCAACCCCTATCCTACCCCCCTGTGCTATCAGTCTTTGTGGTGGTGTTCTTCTTCTTGATGATGACGAATCTTCTAGTGGAATCGTCATCTTGGGCTTGGCAGGCTGAAGACTCTGAACGGAGGCTTATCTTGAAGCATTATGGATATGGTTTAGTATTTTCTTGAACTTGTTCCAAGTCGTACTCCACCCATCTTTTCCCGTATATGGGTCAAACGGAGAGATTGGCTCTGCCAAAATCATATTTATGGAACCTTTTTCAGGCTCTTTTAAATATTCGCTTAAGAACATTATATTCCATTCCTTAAGGTTCTTCTTGAGCCAATCTTTGAAGACAAAACAATCCTCTATAGTGTGTTCATGCAATCTGTGATACAGGCAATAGTTAGGTTGATCCTTCTTGTCAACCACTTTGGGCTTCTTTGGATCTGGTAGTCTGAACTCAGGTTTCTTCATCAGACTTATGAACATCTTGGGTATTGCTTTGTCTTTAAAGGAATACACCACTTTCCTACATTCCAAAATGGACATTTTCTTATTCTTTGTTCGGTATGATCCTTTTTAAGGTGGTTACTGACTAGACTGGCCATTCTGTTGTGTCTGTTGTTGAGCGTGCTGAGATGATGACTGATGAGAATTTTTCGCATATATCTACATTTTTTGTTTTCCTTTATTGACCGTTGCCACTGTTCCAACTTTCTTTTCAAATATTCTGGTCGTCTTGAACTTCTCGGGCTTCTCATGAGAATCCATGTGTTTGACTTCTTCTTACAGATTGCTGGCTTTGCTGAGTAGCTTCTCAAAGGATTTGATGGTGAGTCTCTTGAGCATGAAAGCTACTGGCCCATGAATGCACTTGAGCAAGATCTCAATTGCATAATGTTATTATAGCTAAGGTTCACATTTCATGCTAAGGTTTCTCCACCTCAAAATATAATCCACTAAAGTCTTGTTGGGCTTTTGCTTTTCCATTATGAGATCTCCAATAGACACATGATGTTGCGCTCCAATAAATATTTTCACGAACAACTATTCTAGCTAGGCGAATGTCTCGACTGATCCGTTGGGTAATTCAGCATAACAATCAAAAGCGATTCTTGATAGGCTGCTGACAAACTGTCGGAAGAGTAAAGCTTCGTTACCTCCAATATTACCACAACTGGCTAAAAAATGTGTTATGTGTTGCCTGAGATTTTCAGTCCCATCAAATATCTTAAAGTTTGGGGACACAAAACCCTTAGGGTAGGGTACAACAACGAATTGAGTAAGGTCTACCCTTGAAAATTAATGAACCACTCTTAAACTAAGCTAAAGCCTCCCAAACTTGTTCGACCATTTGTTTAAATTCATTTTTTGGTATCACACTTCAGGCAAAGTCTTTCTTTTATTGATCATCTCTATTTGCTGAGGCTACTTCTCTTCTTTCATCCGTGATATGTATAATCTCTGGCTGGTTGACTTCTGGAGAGGCTAACTGTGGTGGTTGAGACTATCCCTGAGCTGTGGCCATGACGGTCATAGTGGCAGCCATTTTTTTCATTCTTTTATCAATTTGGCTGATTTGCTCGCCCTTTAAAAAGATATCTGCATGCAACTCATCTACAATATTCTCTTCGACGAGAGGTTGAGCAGATGCAGCGGCTCTGGTCTCGATGACATGGACATCCATGAAATCTTCCTCGAGGTAATTATTGAAGTCAAAATCAACATCATCATCAATGGAAACTCCATGTTCTCGGGCTAACTTGGAAATCTTGACCCTGAGCTTTTCAACCTTTTCTTTGATTATTGATTCTTGTAGTACTTTGAGATCTGGAGGACTTGGTTGGATATCTGTCATTTGCTCCTCTATCTCACTGGAAATTACTGCGACAATGTTGGATATTTTGGACCCTAGCTTCATTCCATGATCTTTCCTTGTGGGCTTGCTGGACCGTATCAGTATAGAAACCTTTGGTATCCATACTGTTTTCTTTGAAGGTGATATCTTGAGACAGAGTGTCTCGGTAAGAATATCTATATGTTGAGGAAAAGTATTCACCCCATGGCGAGGACCAGATATGGTACTGGGTAACCTCTTTGTCTTTTCCTTTGGAATTTTAAGAACATCCTTATGATGGGTGATTGGTAGAATTCTCAGACCCAGACGCGACTTAAATGGTCGACAACCCACATGTCTAATGACAGTAGAATCGGTGGTAACAATGGTGGCATCAGCTCTACTCCCCATGCAGAAAGAACCATACGGGAATGCGAGCAGGCAAGGCTTCAATTGATTTCTGGGAGCGTCTGGCAGATCTGATATCCTTTAAAGTTTTTTTCTTCATGTGGGGGCAAACTATACGTCCCACTTATTTGAGTAACTCACTAATTGAATGTCTTTCTTTGGCAGCTAGTTTCTGGAAAACTTAACTGACTCGGGTGATAGGAGTAGGCTTCTTCCTCACCCCACCATGTCCATGAAGTGATGGTAAATTAGCGGTGATCTTCTAGATACTTTCCTACCCATTGGTATTCATTAAGGGATGGAACCTACTCCCTTGCAAAAGTGGATAGGTCTCCGGTAATCTTAACTCATCCTAGTGAGGATCTTCTTCAATAGGTACTTCCTTAGGAGATTGGGCTTTAGTAGCCCTCCAAACTTTCCGGCCGCAGTTTCTCCTTTGGGTTTGGGTTAATGGTGCAATCCTTGAACTTGATCCAATTTCAAACACTGATGGTAGAATAACTAATTCTTCAGTCAGGTCTTTGATGATCATAACTTCTTTTCCCTTAGTAGAAATAGGAGCAACAGGCTTGGTAGGTGTCACGACTGCAGTTGTCTTGACCTTCTTGTAAGAAGGGAAGTTCTGAGGGTAGCTTAGGTTAAACTCAACAGATGATTCCTAAACCTCTGAAGTGGTGACTTTCATCACAACAAACTGGGCTTTCTCGAGAATAACCTCGAGATCTTGAAATCCTGCTCCAAACTTGATGGTGGGAGTGACATTGCGGGCATCACGGCTTGTCAGCAAGTTGCAAGAGAAAGTGAGCGTTGGGAACGGCATTGTAGTAGCTTGAAAAAAGAAAGGTATGGGGTTAGTTATTTGGCCAAAACCTCATAATCTTAGTGCGAGCACTAAAAAATTAATAGAAGTCGATCTGTAGACCGGCTAAGTCTTTATTTAATTTGTGGAGATTTTAAAGTAAAAGTTGTTTGAAAGTAGAAGGGTTTAATTAATATAAGGAAAATTAAAGAGCATGCGTAGCACGACAGAGTTTGACTTAATTTGCAAAATAACAAATCAAATTTGGAAGGGAAAAAAGGTGAAGTTAAGGACCCAGTGCGGAACCAACTTAACAATGCACAATGCCCAGGTGGAACTAGTCCACCAACACACCTATTGGGGGTCCGACCCCACATGAAGATTAAAAAGTCCTTAATGGCCTCCTGAACCTCTCTGTTCAAAGGTGGTTGAATAGATGGTCATGAAGTTCAAAGAGTTGACCATACTTTCTCAAGACAGAAATGGGTAAAACATCCCAATGGAAGAAAGGTAATTTGGTCCAAGAGGGACATTGATACATTACCGATGAATGAAGATAATATTTCCTTATTAATATGGAGAGATAAGCCATTCCCCAGCGGAGTCGCGAGGAGCTTTCGACACTATTATGGGTGTGGAGTTGCCCATTGGAAGTTGTCGGCCGCTGGAATCGAAATCCCATCTCCCACTTTGAAGATGCATTTAATTTACATATATATAAATATATTTGTTTAGAAAAATATGAAATTAAACTGACTCCATATTTTTCATATTTTAAATGAAAGAGCATTATACCTCAAACCCTGTATCTATCCCGAAGGATAAAAGCAAGACTGGAGGATGAGGCTCAATCAAATAAACTAAGAAATATATGACGTCTGTTTGGTCTGCAAAATAATTTTATTTACCGACAAGTTCCCCTATTTAATACAAAGAATTAAATAGGGTTTATATTAAGTTGAGTTTTAAAAAACTTCCTATAGGGGCAAGCCTCTATAAATAATTACATCTTAGATAGCCAAAATCACCTAAGAAAACTCTCGATAAAAATTAGGGAATATTACCTTCAAAGAGGTAAAAAATATAGGACATTTCAACTAGATCAGACATCAAAGTGTGTAAGGGGAATGACTCAAATTTAGAACATTTTGTTGTAGAGTCCAAAAGAGGAAGAACTAAAGGATGTTATAGGTTCAGAGGAGAACTTCGGTGACTTCCCAAGCTATCCTAATGTTTGGCTTCAACTTTGAGGAGAAATTATTTAAATATTTCATATTACCAATTTTATTAATTAGGCCTTACATTATTGTGAAACAATTACACAAATCTTCTGGAAGATATGAGGATTTAGGTCGTGACGAAGGACAACCTCATAATCCTAAGACGAGTTAGGGCTTATATTGTACAACAGAGCTATAAAAAAGCCTGAAGTTGAGTTGAAGATTTAAGTTGCACTAGGAAAAAAACCTCAAAATTCTATGGCTTGTTGTTTAATTCTAAGGAATGGTTTAGCTAGTGTAGTCATGTTTTACTATAGAAGATGGTCGTGCTGCCCACAATGCTAACTCCAAGCTCCTCGTCATGATGAGTTTAAGTTTTCAGGTGTTTCAGGTCATAATGTCAAATCGGATGTCCCTATGGTAATGGTAATTAAATGTTATGGGGCATATCAAAGTTGGTTAGAGCGACAGCGATCAGGATCCTACGGTTCCCTTGTTCTGGTACCACTATTTTCAATTGGAATCACTTAGTCCAAAAAATTTAATAAACTCAATTTAATGATTTTCATACTACTATTTAGACTGTGGGAAGCCTCATTAGTAACCGTAGGTTACCTCCTCTGAGGGATTCCAGATCATCCATTAGAGACGTCTTAATTTAGTTGCAATTGTTATTTTGTGATGTTTGTGATTAAATTTTCGAGTTGTCTTATATTTTGAATATTGTGGCGGTCAGTTTTATTTTGTTTGATTTTAGTTTTGGTTGTGGTTTGGTGGCTATCCTAGCAGTTCTAGTTTTCATGCAGGGTGACATTGTTGTTTAACATGTAAGTTTTATAAGCATAAAAGTACAATACAAAAAAAAAAGAAAATACGGTTCTGCAAATTGTAAAAGAGTACCTGGTGAGTCTTCTTGTTCCACCAGCTGAAAGGTCAGTACTTGCAAGATATGTGGATAATATTGTAGGAAATGTTAAATTACATGAGTAGATGAAGATTTAGCTACCAAACCCAAGCCTATGATTTTGTTGGAACTTGGAAGATCCTAGTAGATAATTTATAGAACAAAATTTGACAAGTTCAATTTGCTTTTCAAAAAACCCAAAATTAGTTTGAGTTCATTTTGAACTAATCATATTATTCCATTAATTATCCAAGGTTGAAGTGTGGCTACCCCGTTGCTCAATGAAACTCAATAATCTAATTATCCCAAGGATAGGATACTCGATCAACCGATTGATGTTCCATTTAAAAGTTATGTGGATGGGTGCTCCTAAGGCAAGTCTAGGTTATTCAAGATTGTGGTACTTGCAGTTGAAGTCAGGCTTGTAGTGTTTAAAGATGTTAATCATCAATCATATTATCTTCTAAATCTGATCAATTGAATTTAGATATTGAACCTAGGTCACTACCAAGCCTTCAATAATCATAATGGGTGAAATGTTCCCTTGGGGCACTTCACTTCATAACTCAATAAACACAACTCAAATGACTTTAAGGGTTTATAGTGTCATATTAATGAGGTAATTATAATGTTAGAGGAGAACATATAGACCTCTCAAAATTTTAATTTAATTTAGATAATTATTTAAAATTTAAAAGATAGGATTTTCAAAAGTTAATTTATTTAGCTTTCAAAAATAAAGTTTTATATTTATGTAAAAATTATTAGAGGTTTCCTAAGGTCACAGAAACACTTAGGCAATATTTCATGATTTTTGAATTAAATTTAATTATTATTATTTAATTTTTAACCATTTTTTATGATTAAACTAAACATAAAATAATATTTTTAATTCAAAAATAATTTTTATATTTTTTAATAGACTTCTCTGAGTTCAGACAACTCAGAGAGTCAATTCTTAATTTTTGTGATTTTTAATTTATTTAATATAATTATTTTAATGGGAAAATAAGGAAAATTCATTTTTAAGCTTTTAAAATTTATTTTTAAATTAAGAAAATTAGAAAAAAATATTTTAATGAGTCCCAAATGATCAGAGAACAATTAGGCACATTTTAAACAAAAATTAGTATTTTTGGGATTTTTAATTATTTTAATTATTTTAATTTTTAAAGAAGGCTAAAAAATCAAGTATTTTACCAAAAATATTTTTTTATTTTTCCTAAGTGCCTGTAATCACAAGGAACTTAAAAAAACATCTTTTATAATTTTCCCAAGTGTTTTTAATTTATTGTAATTTTTTTTTGTACACAAATATAAGGTTTCTTAGAAAATCAACTTTAGTGTTTAAACTAAGTCAAATAATTTTGAAAATTTTCCACTCTGTAGATATGATTTTTATGAACAGTGTGGGACTGATTTTGTTAATTTTTTATATATGTTTAATTTACATAAATTCATGAAAGATAACTACATTTAATTATGTATAGAAATATACAAAATAGTTCAAAGTGTCACAATAATTTTCCTAGATTTCACTGACCACAGAGAACCTAATTAAATTATTCTCATAATTTTCCAAGTGATATTTTGATTTATATAATTAAAATAAGCCAAAAATGGTCACCCTAGTTTGAAAATTTGGGTTAGAAGCATAGAGATGCCCTCTGACCTTGGAAAAATCAGAGAACAACTATTCTGTGATGGGGAATAAACCCTCAGAATTTCAAGCCATGGTGAGCACTCCTTAATAATGAAGAATTAAAATACCTCAAAAGGTATTTAATTAATTAAAACCATATGTTTGTCAAAATTTTTTTTATTTTTAGTCCACATTATTCTCCTCTGTTCACTAAGCAAGATGTTATTTTCTTTTAATTCAATGATTTTTCTATGAAAATTTATGAATTTTTAAAGATCTATCAATTTTTTAATTAAGAAAAAGCCTTAATTCTCTATTTAACACAATCGTGCACCGCGTCATCCTCGTCCTCTTTGAAGCGCCATGCGTCATCTCTTGGTTCAACGCCGCCATCTGACTCGACAGTCATGAGTCTCGCTGTTCACACACGAAGACTCCATCTGGCTCAATTTCATTTGTTCATCCAATACATGCTTGATTAGACAGCTCTCCGTCATCATCTCCGATAGCCAAAACCCGTGAACCGTCTAACTTTAAACCCTAAGATCTCAGCCTAGACTCAACCAAATCACTTCAGGTTTGTTCCTAAACCTTCATCTACTCAAGACGAGTACATCTATATGGTTACATTGCTATGAATTGCAAGTTTTCTTCATAAAGGACTAAACCGAGCCCAAAATTAGGGTTAGTGAGCTATACCTTTGCCCAAGAGGTGAGGCCTCAGCTGGGTTGAAAGCTTCAGTGGAGTCTTGCGAACCTCGTGGATGTTTTTATTTCCTCTAGTGAAGGCTTTAAGTATGAGTTTGATCAGAGGGCGGAGCGACCTTAGTTTAAGGATAGGTTAGAGGGCTCAACAGAGGAGGATTTTGATGGGGATCTTACTCTCTTACTCTCTTACTCTAGTGAAGCTTAGGAGAAATTCAATTTGGTGTTTGGGGGAGTTTTTAGGAAGGCCAAATTTTGCTCTGATTTTGAGCTAAAAAATTGAGCTCAACTGATGAGGAAGATGACCGAAGGTTGGTTGCAATAGGGTCAGGGGGTTTTGGAGGAGCTCTGGAAACAACTTTAACAAAGTTCTCTAAAGAAAATTTTTTATCCCTTTGAAACCATGGCATGGCTATCCTGACCTCCAATTAGGTGCAATGTGGAGCTGAGGTGGAGGGCTTCAAGATGTTAAACACCAATCAAAGCTAAACACATTGAATGAGTGAATTTGGGTTTGAGTTTAGGCATAGAAGCTCTTGGTTTTGTCTCCTCCGGTGACTAGGGTGTCTGGCCATGGCAGGGGAGGTGCTTAGGTGGCTCAGAAACCTCTGAGAAATCTGTCACAATAATTAATTTGGGCTGGCGATAGGTTTAAGAAAAAAATATCTTTAGATTAAGAAATTTAGGAAAGAAATCCCTTGATTTAGGGGACATTTGGTATATGGATCATCTAGGGTGGGTTAAGTGAGTCTAGCCTGCTCATTAGGGTCCTAAAGTTGGCTCTAAAAGTCTTGCCTTGATCAATTTGACATGGCTATGTCAATTTTGGTGCATGGGTTCAACTTGGGTCAAAATGGATAAAAGTTGGGTTTGAATTAGGCTAGCCATGACTTTGAGCCCAATTGATTGATCAACATTGTGTAGATGATTGTCATGAGATTTTTGGTGAAGGATTAAAGTGATTTTGAGTTCAACTGGAAGCTCAATTTGAAAGATTTTGGGATTTTTGTCAGTTTGGGCAAGTTAGGCTGGACTTGGGTCAAGATTGGGATAAGGTTGGGCTAAGTCCAAATTTATGTTGAGAATGACATATGGGAATGTTATGAAGAGTTTTTAACACCAATTATGTGCCAATTTTGGGGTTAGGGCAATCAATTTAATGGAATTTGGAGGTATGGCCAATTTGCGACAAATTTGGGGATTTTTGGAATTAGGTCAAAATTAAATGAAATTGAGTATTCAAGGCCAATTGAGGTCAAAGTTGGTGTGTAGGATTGTTATAAAGAGTTTAGGATTCAAATTGGGACAATTTTAGTAGGCTGTGGGGTTCAATTGAGTGAGATTAAGTCACAGGGCTAAAATTGGGGGCTTGACTTAGATCAAAATTTAGCTCAAAGCATGGGTTAATTAGGCTTGGATTTGGTCTAAATTTTCCAAATGAAAGGTGAATTTGAGTTTAGAATTAAAATTGAAGAAACTTTGAGCCAAATTGATGGACATTTAAGATAAGTTTGAGGAAATTGGGGCTTTAAAGGCAATTTGGTGGTTTTGGTCAAAATGGTTAAATTGGCCAAATTGGGGTCAATTGAAAGGTCCAAATTGGTTTTGGAGACATTTGAAGTGATTTTGGAGGTTTTGGGAATGTTTGGGGTGCCAAGGGTATTTTTGTATTTTTTGCAAATTTGAGGGTATTTTGAAAATTTTGGGTAGTTTTGGGTAGTTTGGTTAATTTCAAATGGTTTGAAATGATTTTTGAATAAATATGGGTATTTTGAGTGAATTGGGAATTTTGGTCAAATTTAGGGTTTCAAGGGCATTTAGGTAATTTAGGTAGATTTAGGGGGGCAAATGGCCAAGATGGAAATTTTGGTAGATTTGGGGTGTCAACCACCCTATATGATCTATGGACCAATGAAATTCCCATTTGGGTCCTCTATGTACTAGTCTTAGCTAAACCCTAGCCTAGGGCTAATGGGTTTAGGGGATCAACTTCATGGTCTCCCAAAACATTAAGGGATCAAAGTCAACAATTTTAGGCTTAGGGTTGTGAGTGGATATAGGTGTTAGTGAGTGCAGGTGAGTGAACTAGCTCCAGACCAACACCCAGGGCCAGCCTTAAGGTCGGATAACCCTATGGGACCTCTCCTTGAGCTCCCCCATAGTGATCTCACATACTAAGTGCTAGAGGTTAGGACCAATATTTGGAACTTCAAGTTGAGCAAAGAGGAGTTTAGAGTTTCTAATGGTGAGGCGTTCATTCTAGTTTCCTAGGAATAGTCAATGGGAAAGTCATATGGCTAGACCCTAGCTACTAAAGAGGGAAAATTAAACCTCAACCAAAAGTGAGGTTAACATAAGGTAACAATAAATTAAATAGATTTTGTAAATTAATAAATTTAGAGATAATTATATAAAAAAATATTTAAGAAAATCCAAAAAGAAATATATTTTTATTTAAGAGTATTTTCTTTGCCTATCATATTTGTTTATGCGAAATAATGGATCTGAAGGTTTAGTACCTTACGATTCAGAATTATAACATACTATTAGAAAATTTTAAAAACAAAAAAAAGAAATTAAAAATTTAAACGAAATGGCGAAAAAGTTAGATAATCAAATAAATGAAAATCGATAAAGACTCTTAAAAGATTATGCTAATCCGACAACAGATGTACTTCACTTGACCATGAAAAATCCTGATGTTGCTACTAATTCATTTGAGCTTAAACTTGCTATTATCCAAATGAAACAAAATAATCAGTTTAGAGAAACACATACTTAACATCCTAACTTACATCTTGCTAGTTTTCTTAAAATTTAAACTACTTTTACCTATGACGGAGTGTTTAATGATGTTGTTAGGCTTAAAATTTTTTCTTTTCATTAAGTGATAAGGCCAAAGCTTGGTTAAATTGATTAGCACCTGATATAAATACTTTCCAGCCTAAAAAACTGCTAAGCTTAGAAAGATATTACATCTTTTTGTCAATTTGAAGAGGAATCGATATATAAAGCTCGTGAAAGATTTAAAGGTCTTCTTAGAAAATCTCTACACCATGCTTTACCAAATTGGTTAATAATTGAAACTTGTTACAATTGATTAGTGGGATTACTTTGATGTATTTATAGATGCTGCTGCAGGTGGATCACTAATGTCAAAACCTTTTGATGAAGCATACTCTTTATTCAAAGAAATGACTACTAAAAATTTTCATTGGCCCTCTGAAAGGGTAAATCCTAAGAGAGTAGATAGTATTCATGATTCTGATGCAATGTCTATTTTAGCATCTCAAATTCCTGCTATTTCAAAAAAGATTGATCAAATTGGAGTGAATTATTCTCAAATACCCCCAATGTTAGAGAAGAATTCACTAGGGCAGATAATTGATACTCAATCATCTTATGAAACTTTAAATGTTATAAATAATCAAAATAATAATCCCTATTCTAATTATTATAACCCTCGATGAAAAAATCACCTAATTTTAGTTGGAATAATTATAGTAATTAGGAAAATCCCTCCGAAAATTTGAACAACCAAGGAAATCCTAATTTTCAACCTTTTTATCTTCTGAGATTTAACTCTAACCCTAACCCACAAGTTAAGAAAAAGAAGTTGAGAATGGAAGAAGTAATGTTGAACATGGGGAATCAAATACAAAATCAAGGGGCTGCTATTAGAAATATTGAAAATCATTTAGGACATAATGCTACTGCACTCAGTAACAGACCTTTTGGAATTCTTTTGAGTACTCGGAAGTTAATCCAAAAGATCAAAATAAGAAGCAAATTAAAGCTATTCAATTACGAAGTGGAAAAGAAGTTGAAACAAGGATCCAAAGAGAAACTGAAGTTGATGAAGAGAAGGAAGAAATGGAAAGTGACCAAAATGAAAATGAACAAACACAAGGTCCTTTAGAAAAACCATTACCTCTGTTTCCTCAAAGACTATAACAGAAGAATATAAATAAACAATTTACAAATTTTTTGGAAATCCTTAAGAAGTTAATGATAAATATTCCTTTTGTTGAAACTTTGGAGCAAATGCCAAGTTATGTAAAATTTATGAAGGATATATTAAACAAGAAAAGGAAGTTTACAGATCATGAGACCGTTGCACTCAGTAAAGAGTGTAGTGTTATTATTCAGAAAAAGCTTCCTGAAAAATTAAAAGATCCTGGTAGTTTTACTATACCTTGTGCTATCGATGAAAAGTTTTTTGGAAAAGCTTTATGTAATTTAGGAATGAGTATCAATCTTATGCCTCTATCAATCTTTAAACATTTAGATTTGGGAGAGATTTACCTTACTACTGTAACTCTTCAGTTAGTTGATCAATCAACAACTTATCCAAAAGGAGTTATAGAAGATGTATTAGTAAAAGTAGATAAATTTATTTTCCCTGTAGACTTTATAGTATTAAATATGGAGAAATAAAAAGAGATTCGTATTATTTTTGGGAGACCATTTCTTGCAACAGGGAGAGCTGCGATAGATGTGCAAAAAGGAGAATTAATAATGAGAGTTAACGATCAAGAAGTATAATTTAATATTGCAGAAGCTATGAAATATCCTACAATAGAAACATAAAATGAATGTTTCAGGATGAAAGTAACTGATTATCTGAGTAGTGAGCAATATAAGAATGAGTTTGAAGACAAATTAAAGCAAGAAGATTTTTTTGAGAAAAAGGATGAGATAAAAGAAGAGGATTTGAATTATATTCAAGACAAATTTGAAACTTTAGACTTGATGGAAAACGATAATAAAAATCTTATTCCTTCAAGTATTAAACCACCTGAATTTGAACTGAAGATATTACCTGCCCATTTAAAATATTTATTTTTAGGAGAGTCAACTACATTGCCTGTTATTGTTTCTTCTGAGTTAATTGAAATTCAGGAACAAAAATTAATAGAAACGTTAAAAAGATATAAAAAGGCTTTTGGATGGACTTTAGCAGATAATAAAGGAATTAGTACTTTTATTTGTATGCACAGAATTCTATTAGATGAACAATTCGAACCTAAATCTGATCCTCATAGGACATTAAACCCAATAATGAAAGAAGTTGTTAAAAAAGAAATTTTAAAATGGTTAGATGCTAGAATTATATGTCCTATTTCAGAAGAAAGGAGGAGTGAGAATTGAAGAAAATGAGAAAAATGAATTACTTAACTAAGCCATTATGCCAACTTTTAGAAAAGATACAAAAATAGATTTTAATGAGCAATGCATAAAGGATTTGAATTATTGAAAGAAAAATTGATCACTGCACCTATAATAGTCCCACCTGATTAGGAAAAACCATTTGAAATAATGTGCGATGCTAGTGATTATGCTATTAGGGTTGTTTTATGACAAAGGCACAACAAAGTTTTTAAAGTAATATATTATGCTAGTAAAACTCTAAATGATGCTCAAGTTAACTACACTACTACTGAAAGAGAGTTATTAGCTATTGTTTATGCCTTTGATAAATTTAGACCTTACTTAATTTGAACTAAATGTATAGTGCATACAGATCATTCTACTATTAAATACTTGATGCAAAAGAAGGATGCTAAACTAAGATTAATCAGATGGATACTACTATTGCAAGAGTTTCATTTTACCATAGTTGATAGAAATGGAAATGATAATCAAATAGCCGACCATTTGTCTAGACTAGTAAGAGAAATATTAACTAATTTTGCAAATGTAATTTTAGATAATTTCCCTAATGGACAATTGTATAGCATTGATGAAATGAATGTACCTTGGTATGCCGATATATTAAATTTTATTGTAAGTGATATCTTACCACCTGATATAAAAAATCTACAATTAAAGAAATTTAAATATGATTTAAAATTCTATTTTTGGGATGACCCATATTTATATAAACAATGTAAAGATTTAATTATTAGAAGATGTGTGCCTTATGAGGAAACTCTACAGATAATTGAAAGATGCCATGATTCTAAATTTGGAGGACATTTTAGAACAAATCAAACTACATATAAGATTTTTCAAGCTTGATTTTATTGGCCTACTCTTTTTAGAGATGTTAATGAATATATTAAAACATGCGATCAATGTCAACGAGTAGGAAATATTTCTAGAAGAAATGAAATGCCTCTAAATTATACATTAGAAGTTGAAATTTTTGATGTGTGAGGATTAAATTTTATGGGACCATTTATGCATTCATTTGGAAATTTAGACTTGCTATTGATTATATGTCCAAATGGATTGAAGCTATTTCTATACCTAGATGTTATGCTCGGAGTGTTTCTAAATTTTTAATTAAAAATATTTTTACAAGATATGAAATGCCAAGAGTAATTATTATTGATGGAGGATCTCATTTTAGGAATAAGAGAATCAAAAAATTGATTAAGAAATATGATATTCTGCATAGATTCTCTACTGCTTATCATCCTCAGACTAGCGGTTTAGCAGAGATATCAAATTGTAAAATTAAATGAATTTTAGAAAAAGCTGTAAATCCCTATAAATTGGATTGGTCTACTAGATTAGATACTGCATTATGGACATACATAACTGCTTATAAGACTCCTATAGGAATGACCCCATATAGACATATTTTTGGAAAAACATGCCACTTACCAGTAGAATTGGAACATAAAACATTTTGAGCTATTGAAGAAATTAATATTAATCTAAAAGATGCTGGTGATAAAAGATTATTGCAACTCAATGAAATTGAGGAGAGTAGAAATAAAACATGCGATGATGCAAAAATCTATAAAGAGAAAATGAAATTATGACATGATCAGAAAATTATTAAAAAGAAGTTTGAACCTGAACAAGAAGTTTTATTATATAATACAAGATTAAGATTATTTACAGAAAAACTGAAATCCAGATGGTTAGGACCATTTAAAGTGATTAAAGTCTACATTATGGAATTATTGTTATTAAATATCCTAACACTGGAAAGTTATTTAAAGGTAATGGGAATCGATTGAAACATTATTATGAAGGGAACATACCACAATTTAAAGAAGTTTTAATGCTAAGTCAACCCAACTAAGCAAATGGTATGTCGGGCTGACGACGTTAAACCAAGCGCTTCATGGGAGGTAACCCATATATATATATATATATATATATATATATATATATATATGAATTTCATATTTTGTTTGCTAAGTGTTTTATATATTAGGACATAATAATCCTATACAATTTTATATATTATATATTAAGACAAATAGTGGTATTGGAGGAAAATTTGGAATCAAATTGAAAAAATGAAAAGTCATGATTTTGGCCACTAGCGCCGATGGCTGCCGCTAAACTGATCATGGTGACGACAGTGACATCGGGAGCACTGATGGCGCTGATAGTAGTTTAATGGTTCAGGACAATTTTGGCAGACTTTGGCGGGATTTCGCTTCGTAATAACTGCTGGGAGGTGTTTTTAAAGTCCTAAAAACTGTCTTGGAAGACTAGAAACACCCTAATTTTGAATTTCATGACTTCCAATTCCAGAAATACTTCTAGGTATGAAGTTTTTAATAGAAGAAAGTTTGTAGTTTTGACGCGCAGAGATTATACGATAAAGTTATTACGAAGAAGAAATTGATCAAGGAGAGAAACTTTGTCAATCATGGATTGATTAATTCAAGTTCTCCAATTGATAAAATCATTGTACGAAGACGATGAGAAGTTCTATGATACACTACCGCTGTAGTTGTTGTACCGGTGGTGAAGGAATTCTATGCCAACTTATGTGGAATTACCCAAGGAGTAGTCTTCGTACGAGGTAAGGTTGTACCATTTACTTCGGCATGAATTAATGAGTTGTATATGATAGAAAACATTCTAATATGTCATTATACAAATTTTATCCCTACCAGAGATTTGATGCAAGATGTCTATAATTTTGTGACAGATGAAAGTGATATTTGAGAAATGTGAGATGAGGGATATGTTAGTTTCTCTGCTTCATCACTTAATCCAATATCGAAAAAATGGCATTTCTTCATTTTTGCAAAGTTTCTCCCTACCATGAGGATTAGTGGAGTCACCAAAGAAAGTGCTATTTTAAATTAGTACATTCAAATGAAAAAACCCATTGATGTAGGATCTATCATTTTTAAATATGTTATGGGAATTATTATGAATGGGACAATTTATGGACTTAGGAATCCTTCCATAATTTTCCTACTTTGCAGTCAATCTCAAGTTCCATATGAAAGTAGGGAAACATTTTTATTACCTTGGGAGCCCATGATTCCTATTGATGATAATTATGTTGGGAATGGGAATGAAGCATTAGATGCTATCTTGGATCATTCGTCACATGCTTCAACTCCATTGATGACACCAACAGTTGGAAGTTCACTTGCTTTGGAATAGAAATTGAAGAAAATTGAAAAAGAACTTCAAAGTATTACGAATGCAATAGGAGATCTTAAGTACCTTTTTTATCACCTAAATTGGAGGATAAAGAAGAATTTTGATCATACTAGAACATTTGAAGCAGGATTAGTGCAAATGTTTAAGGAAAAAGGATGGATCGAAGAAAATTCGATTGATCGATTCCTGTACCGACCCTTCTATAATCTATATGTTCATTACTAGTCTATAGGAGATATTAGAGGAGGAGAAAACACTGAAGATGAGGCAGAATACTTGACAAATTTGAACTCTCTATTAGTTTAAAAATTTATGTATTTATTGTTATTGTGTGGATTTGATTTAGTTTGCTTTGCTTTAGAATTATGAAGTTTGATTGTGTGTATAGTTTTGTGTCAGCGTTTAATGTTTGGCTTGATTTTGACACTAATTTATAATTTAGTTTGCTATATGAATGTAAAAGTATGATTAAAAAAATGTATTTGTCAAAGTGTATTTTCATATATAAAAGTTAGTTTATTGTTGTTTGTGAAAATGATTGTTCATAAAAATGTTTGTTTGTGAATTATTATTAGATAAAAAATTGTGTTTAAAAATACTAAAAAGACTTTGGAGAAAATTGAAAAGAAATTGAAAATTGAAAAAAGTAAAAAAATAGAATTCTTAAGCCTTCAGTGCCGATGGCACTGGCATGGGCGCCGACGGCGCCCTTAACCCGAGAACAACTTAAACCCCTTAAAATTCATAGATTGCACAGTAAAACACCATTTTTACCATTTGAGTCACCTTCAACCTCTGGTTTTTGCACCTAGAGCTCGCATTTGCTCAGATTTGGGGCGATTTCAAGGCAAAGGAACTTTGAATTTCATCTTCTCTAGGTAAGAGCTACACTTTAAACTAAAAGTTGTAGATTTTCACCAATGATTTATCTCACATTGCCGTGGTCAGAAAATTTTGAAATTATTTAAGAGATTTTGAGAAAATCCTTTGGTAAAGAACTCTTACTTAGTTGATTTAAGTTTAAAGCATTTTACATTGTGATTTTCAGATTTTTGGGAATTTATTCAAATTTTCTTAGATTTATCATAGCCCCGAGAACGAGCAAAGGAAAAAGAAAAGTAAATTATGATGAACAAAAATTTGTGAGCTTCAGGGCTAGTGCTCCATTTAATACTCTACTTGAAAATAAAAAAGTAATTCCGGATCATGGATTTAGAAATCTGGGAGGAGAAGTCAAGCAATTAATCAATGCTCGGTAGTGGGAAAATTTATGTTACTTTACTGTCAAGGCTATTATCAGTGTAGTGATGGAGTTCTACGCCAATTTTATAGAGGCTTGTGATGATTTTGTTTTTGTTCGTGAGGAAATGGTGGAGTTTTCTCCGAGAAAAAATAATGAGTTTTATCAGTTGGAAGATGTTTATAGTTTCCAGTAAAAATCATTTTATGCTATGAATGAGGCCTTGGATGAGGTTATTTTTTTTCTGACTGATTGAAGAGGGATCTAGAAAGTCAAGAATGGTGTTAAGGTAAACTTTCCTCTTTCTATGCTTAATGTGGTATCTATGGGCTGACACTATTTTTATTTATGGAAGAATGATACTGACAAATCATCATAGTGAGCTAACCAAGGATAGAGCCATTTTGAACTTCTGTATTCATCAGGTGATGAGGATAAATGTAGACTCTATCATTTATAATAACACTCGTTCTATTGCTTTGGGAGAGACCACTGGTGGTTTAGCACACCTTCACTTATTTTCACACTTTGTGAACAGGGAGGAGTTGATTTTAGACATGAGGAGGAGAGGATTGAGCCTTTAAAACCTATTGAGCCTACTAACATAAAGACTTGTGAAACTCATGTTGATTGGAGATCCATAAGTAGGACCAGGAATATTCCTTCCACTTCTAGGAACTCTAATTCTAGTGACCTTTCTCTTTAAGAACTGATGGAGCAGATGATGATCCAACAGGGAGATATCTTGAGATTGGATCATAAAATGCAAAACATTGATGTCAAAAATGCTCACACTGATGATTTAACATTACAAAAGTTTGAATATGATTCTAATTATGATGATGCAATGGTGAGATACATGAAGTGTGATCATTCGGTTCAGTTTCCTACTCACCCTTTTTTTACCCCATATCAACGACATAATTTGGATGAAGAAGAAGATGATGATGATGATTGGTGATCTTTCAATTAGTATATGTTTGATTGTACTTTATTATATTGTTATTTATTTTAGTTATACTGTTGAGACTGTTTGTTGTTAGATTGTGAGACTCAGTTTTGTTGTGTTATGAACTGTAGAATTGTAAAACTGTTTGTCATATGAAGTTTAGTTTAGTTCTATTCTTAGTTTTAGTATTTTGTTAAATGCATTGTAATTAGCTCTTTCTCAGAAGATTTTATATGTATTATGTGCAATTTGATGTTTTAAGTCTTGTAGCTTTTCATATTGGCACCTGCAATATTTCAGAGTTAAGTTTCAGAAATCAGAACCTTCAACTGGTAAGTCTTTTCTTCATGTATTTAATGTTTTCTTTCACCCTTTATTTTTTCAGTTCTTCATGCTAAATCTTTTAAAAATTTAAGTTTGGTGGGGAAAGAAAAATTCCTTTGTTTTAAAAAAGAAAGAAACTTAATTTTATTTGTCCTCACTTAGCTATAATTTCAAAAATTTTAAATTTAACATGACATTTGGTATTAGAGGTTAGCTTTAAATAACTATATTTATGTTTCTAAATATATAGTAAGCTTAAGTAAAAATTCTTAATAATTAAGGTTAATTTTAGAGATTAAGATATTTGGTATAAGAGAATAAGATTATGTTTTTCTATTTAAAGTAAAGAAATTTGTATTTTTGAAGTATTAAAAATCTTAGAGATTCATGTAAAAAGAGAAGAATTAAACTTTATGAAGTCTTTAAGCTAATATAAATTTGTTAAGTGAAGGAATGTGAAAAGTTTTTAACTTTAAGAGAGGATAGTGAAGTTCAAAATCATTAAAGGCTATCCAGATATAGTAATCCTCACATAAAAAAGAAAAATAAAATAAAATAAAAAGAAAAGAAAAGAAAAAGGATTGAAAATGATTATGAAAAGAAAGAGTACAAAAAAAAAAGATGTGAGCAGAAGTTTAAGGAAATACCTAGTTAAAAATTGGCTTCACTTGAATCAACTTATGGAAGAAGACTTGACCATATTTTCTAAAATTTTGTTTGAACATTAGTTTATTTACTAGTGAAGCTTTATAATTTTTTTTTAATATGAATATTCTAAGTGACTTTAATATGACAATTTATAGATTTTCTTGCAAAGAATAGAGAATCAGAAATCTTAGACTTGATTGCTAAATATTCTTATACCTTTAGTATTAACTGGAGTTGTTTTGAATTTTTCTTCAGTTATGCTATTATGTTTAGTAGACTAAAAAATGAAAATCTTAAAGTTAAATTCTTTACCATAAGACATATTTTTATGCAGTATATGAGTTAATTGAGGATCAGTAACATGTAAGTTTGGGGGATTTTGATACACCAAAAGTATGTGCATTTTTAGACCCATATTTTATACTCATTTTTTGTGATATCACACTTTAATGGAAGATATTTTTATGTTTTCTTGCAGGTTGTTGATATTTAGGACTTGAAGCAAAAATAATAGAATTTGGAGTCAAAATGGCATTTTTGAAGAAATACTCAATGCCGACGACGCCAGAAGCAGCGCCGACGGCGTAGACTTGCAGAACATATGATGGATTTTACTCAGCACTCACAATGATTGAAGCAGCACTGATGGTTTTTTTTGACAGAGAAGGCATATTTAATTAAATGGTCTCTGGCACCGACGACGCCAAAATAGGCACCGATGACGCTAATGTCCTATTTCTAGAAGATTCGATGAATTTAGACACTTTTTAAAGAGTTTTTGGATGCACCTATTGGAGAACCAACTGTAGGCACTATCTGGAGCTGAAATTGATCAAAAAAGGCGCTCCTCCTCATTCCCCCTCACTCATTTCGCCACACCTCACCTCCATACACTTTTTCCATCTTCATTCCACCACCATTCAGGAGTCTATTAGTGATTTCTCATTAAGAGTTTAGAGTTTTTGTGGTGAGATTAAGTGTGAATTCATCTCTAAGAGTGTTGGAGAAGGAGAAAAGTGAGAGATTTCTTCTTTCTACATTTCCTAAGAGAGGCTACAAGGGATTTTCTTTGAGAAAGAGTTTCAGATAAGTGTTGTTGTTTATTAGTGTTGAATGAACTTTCTTTTATATATGAAATTTGTGCTTTATTGTATCTTTCTCATGAAGTCTTAGTAGTTTTTTTTTATCTTTCTCCCTGCTATGAGATATGGTGAAATGAAGAGATAATATGGATGTGCCAATATTAAAATATAAAATAAATTGTGATGACTTTTCAACTCCAAGCTTAATTTACTTTTTGGTCTGGCCAATTGAATTGTTAAAATGTGTTGTGAAAAATATGATCCGGGAAATGGAGTTTGAGTTCTACAACAGAGTGATGATCACATTTGATTCCATGAAGGAGTATTTCATTTTTGGATTGAAGTGCAAATAAATAAAGAAATATACATTGTTGGGTGTAGAATTGGAGATTTAGGGTGACAGACTAAAATCCCCAATTTAGTCTTAGTTTTTAAAAACTAAAGCGAGAGTTAGCCTTTAGGTGAAGGGAAGTGAGAGCTCTGGAGTGGGAGCCAGTATCCTCCTAGCCTAGCCACGGATTTAGGGACTAAGCCTGGGATCAGCCAATGATTTTCTATAACATTGTATCAGGGTAGAGAGTTAAAACTGTTCCTATTTGACACAATACATATTATAACCATTTATCTCATCTCATTTTGCTAAAGTCTCATTGTTGTGGGAAATATGCTTTTTCACATAAGAAATTTTCATCATATTTACATAGTTTAATAGTTCAATAGTTTAGTAGTTTAATAGTTACTGTTTAAACTTTGCATTTCAATTTTGCTAATAGTTAAATAATTTAGTTTTGATAATATCTCAACATTCAAAATTAGTGACAATAATTTTGTTTTACTTTTTATAATTTTCCTAGTAAATTTATTAATTCAAAATTTAACCTTCTCTGTGGGATCGATATTCAAGGCTTAAATAGAAAGTCCTTTATTACTTGATAATGATACGTATACTTACGTAGAATTCCAATATTAGTTGCTTAAATTTCTTAATCATAAATATTGAATAAAGCTTTTTGCAACATTACATAGCGGAGTCAAATATATATAAATTTTACACAACTATATTTTCCCGGGATCAGATGTTCATGTCATCGAGACTAAAGCTACTGCATCAGCGTACAATGCCCAACCTCTCATTAAAGGGAATGCCGTGGATGATTGGTGTGGGGCTATTTTATTAAGAGATGAACAAGTTAGTCAAATTGAAAAGGGAATGGATGAGATGTCTGCCTCCATGGCCATCATGGCTACAGTTAATGGACAATCTCAGTCACAGTAGGTAGCTTCTGCAGGAGTCAACCAACCAGAAATAATTCATATTACATATGAAAGGAAAGAAGTTGCCTCCACCAAAGAAGAGGATCAACAAAAGAAGGATTCCTCACCAAGTGCCATACTGAAGAAATATATTAAACAGTTGACCGAACAACAAGTTTGGGGGCCTTAACCCAATCTAAGGTTGGGAATTGATTTCAAGAGGTAGACCTTACCCGGAGGAGTTCGAAGTCGTACCCTACCCTAAGGGTGTTGTGTCACCAACTTTAAGTCATTCAATGAGACCGTAAATCCCAGGTAACATATAACACACTTTTGAGCTAGTTGTGGCAACACAAAAGGTAGCAAAGCCAGCAGCTTATCAGTAATTGCATTTGATTGGTATGCCGAGCTACCCAACAGATTGATTAAGAAATTTTCCAAGTTAGAACAATTGTTTGTGAAGAGGTTTGCTGGAGAACAACATCATATTTCCATTGGAGATCTTGTAGTTGAGAAGCAAAAGCCTAACGAGACCTTAGTAGATTATATCTTGAGGTTGAGAAACCTTAGCATGAAATGTAAACCTGAACTACAGAAATAACATGTGATTGAGATTCTACTCAAAAGCATCCATGGGCTAGTAGCTTTCATGCTTAAGAGACTCATTATCAAGTCCTTCAAGAAGTTGCTAAGCAAAGCCGGCAGTTTACAAGAGGAATTCAAGCATATGGATTCCTAAAAAAGTAGAAAAGACCAGGGCATCCAGGATATTCAAGAAGACGTCCGGGACAGTGGCAACGGTTGATGAGGGAAAGCAACCAATAAAGATACATGCATAGCATTCTCACCAAAGTTCAACAATCATCACAGCATGCTCAACAACAAGCATAGCAGTATGACCAGTCTAGCCAGCAATCATATTAGGGAGGACCATACTGAGCAGAGGGTATAACAGGTCCAACTCTTTTAAAATGAAAAAGGAGAATATATTATTTCAAAGATGAGGCTATGCCAAAGATGTTTTGAAATTTGATGATGAAACCCGAGTTCAGATTATCAAAACAAAAGAAGCCAAAAGAAATTGACAAGGAGTATCCCAATTTTTTCCATACCACAAAATGTTGGGACATACGATAGAGGGTTCTTTTATCTTCAAGATCAGGCTCGAGAAGAATTTCAAAGAAAGAAATATAATAATCCTGAGGAAAAATTTGAAAGAACCTTAAAAGGGTTCTATGAATATGGTTTCGGCCGAGCTAATCACTTAGATAGATCCGTATTCAGAAAAAGATGGATGGAGTGCAGTTTAGAGCAAGTCATACAAGAAGTTACTAGATCAGATTCAGACTAGACATTCATTCAAAGTTTACAGTCTATTCAGCCAAAGATGGAGATCGAGCCAGAGAAACCAACACAACCAAAAGAGAAAGAGAAGAATGATGTCGTGAAGACCGATAGTGCAAGGGGTAGGATAAGAGCTTCCTCTGTTAGATTGGTTCTCAGATTAGGTGAAGAAAATCCTCGAACCCGTGACCATATATGATTATCTTTTTGTCCCACCAGGTATTATGAATATAATGATTACGATTTCGGCTACATTTTAACTATTTCTAGTGATAACATAACAGAATTTGTTCAATCTAACTACGATCTTGATTCCAAAACCAATCCTCAAATTATACTTAAGTCTGATGAACTGTTAATGAGAATAATGAAGATATCAATAACACCGGATACGATAACACCGAGAGTGAGGAGCCAGTCCTCAAGTGCCACGGTGCACCACTAGCTATCAAATTGGATTTCTCCAACGAAGAAGAAGAGAAACTAGAGATTTTGCCTAAAGTGTCTCAAGAAGGTGAAGAAATCACACAAATAAATCTAAAAAGTGGGAAAGTGTTACCTCTAAGGTCAGCTCCAGTGGATAAAGGAAAACTAATAGTCACTCAGGAAGAGCTACCTCCACCTCTGCCAGTGGAAGAACCACACAGCCAAGTGAAGATTAGAGGATTATGTAGATTATAACGTACTAGCTCATCTTAGGAGGTTTCTAGCCAAATTAAACATTTACGATGCTCTAATCCTGTCAAAGGAGATGAGAGAGTATCTGGTTATAGCCTTGTTCGACCCAGAAATTTGCTTAGCTCGGTTGGTCAGCACATCTTTGGATGAAGTTTGTTCGTTAAAAGAACAGCATGGGTAACCTTCATAGATGAAGACTTGTTGCTTGGCACCACTGACCACAATCGACCACTCTACATCTCTGTTAATATCAACAGATTCATGTTGTCCAAAGTTTTAATAGATTCAAGAGTAACCAAAAGGGAGAAAGTGCCCTTAGATCAATTACACTGTTAATGAAAGCTGAAGAACTAGTGACAAACACAAAATTCCATATCATCGATACAAAGACCTCTTTCAATGCTTTACTTAGATGATCATGGATTTATGAACATAATATGGTTCTGTCAACCCTACATCAATGTTCAAATATTTCAAAGAAGGACAAGAACAATGTATTAAAAAAGATTTAAAACCATTTTCAGTACATGAAGGGGCATTCATGAAGACGCTGCCTACTACGCACCTCCAAAGAGAAATGTCTTTTCCCGTGAAATTGTGGCAAATGAAGTACAAGATTTAGAAGAATCACAAAGAGGAGGCCATTCAACTCTACTTCAATGATCTACTACTATTTCATCAAAATAAGCTGGCAGAGGTTCTTTTAGCCCATACACCCGAGGTTGAAGCCAGGGATGTGGATGAGGAAGAACCAACACGATTGTTGAATGGACTAGGCTGACCATCAACATCTACATGGAAGAAAGTTCCGAGAAAGAAATGATTATCGGAAAACAGAAGAAACCACAATATGAGATATCCTTGGAAGATGTGGGGAAAGGTGAATATGAGTATATGTATGATCGGATCAACCACTATGTGAACACCATGACCCTTACTCCAATCTACCATCAAATGGTTGAGAGTTTAGAGGTCAAGGAAGTCCATAGCATTGGTTCAAAACCGATCAAGTTTTACCATGCTTCCCTTTCTACTAGTTCTAAAAATCATGTAAATTTAGAGAGGATTCTAATGAATAAATGGAATTACCTTTTGGTTACTTTTCTCATTGTGTAAAAAAAATTAATTCAATAGGGATATGTGCGAAAACAAATGCCAAAGGATAATCTACAACTTTTTGAAAAATTGTGAAATGTTAAAAGTCGAACCCCAAACTCGAAAGAAAGTCTTGAATTTGGTATTGTAGGACCAGTCAATGGCTCTAAAATTTTCATGATTGTTACTAGCAGATTGGAAGAGGGTTGTCTCGAGAGGATGACTCTCAAAATTAGTTAATAGACGATGCCCCACAGAAATTTGAACAAAAAATTAAGTCAACAGTGGATGAATTAAAAGAAATCAATCTCAAGACTGAGGAGAAGCCCAGACCCATTTTTATAAGTTCCTTACTCAATGAAGAAGAATCCACAGAGCTGATAAAATTATAATTAGAATTTAAAGATTGCTTCACCTGGAGTTATGATGAAATGCCAGGGCTGTCAGTAGAAGTTGCAGTATATAAGGTCGGGGTTGTCAAAGATAAGACCCTAGTAAAACAAGATCCTAAAAGAATGCACCTTGAGAAAGAGCAACAAGTCCTTGCTGAGGTAAAGAAATTGATAGATGCTAACTTTGTAAGAGAAGAGCAATACCCAACATGATTAGCCAATATTGTACTAGTTAAGAAGAAAAATGGACAAATCTGTGTATGTGTAGACTTCATGAATTTAAATAAAGTATGTCTAAAAGATGAGTTTCCATTCTTGATACTAGAATCAATGGTAGACATCATATCGACACATGATATTTTCTCTTTTATGGATGGATCGTCAGTATATAACCAAATCAAGATGGCTCTAGAGGATGCAACACTTATACCCTTTAGAACACTGATTGGGATCTTTTGCTACACGATGATTCCATTCGAGTTAAAGAATGCTGAAGCAACTTATCAATCAGTGATGATGAGGATCTTTTATGTATGGATAGTCAGTAAATAACCAAATCAAGAAGTCTCTAGAGGATGCAACACTTACACCCTTTAGAACACTGATTGGGATCTTTTGCTACATAGTGATGCCATTCAGGTTGAAGAACACCGGAGCAACTTATGAACGAGTGATGATGAATATCTTTGATGACCTCAATCACAACAAAGTGGGGTGCTACATGGATGATTTGGTCATCAAGAACAAATAGAAAATAGATCATTTGTACTAATTGAGGATTGTGTTTGAATGATTATGATAATATAATCTGAAGATGATTCCCTTAAAGTACGCTTTCCGCGTCACATTCAAGAAATTTATAGGATTCATTGTCTATCATCAGAGAATTGAGATCAACCCGGCTAAGATTAAAGCTATCTTGGAAATGCCTCCTCCCAAAACTTTGAAACAACTACATTCTTTTCAAGGAAAATTGACATATCTGAGACGCTTTATTTCTAATCTCTCAGGTAGGTGTCAGCCCTTCTTGACATTAATTAAAAAGGATGTCAAATTCATTTGAGAAGAGATATGCCAGTGGGACTTTGAGGTTTTCAAATAATACTTAATGACACCCCCTATTTTGGCAGCCACTATCTCGGGAAAACCGTTGATACTTTATACTAAAACCTTAGATGACTCTCTCAGAGCCCTATTAGCTCAAGTCAATGACGTGGGTAAGGAAAATGTACTTTATTACTTGAGTCACCGTCGGATACTGATAGAAGTAAAATATCTACCTATTGAGAAGCATTTTGTAGCTCTAATTTTTGCCACACAAAAGCTTAAGCATTACATTCTTTCTCATAAAATTACCCTTATTTTGAAAGTTAATCCATTGCAATATTTGATGACCCAACCAACACTTTTCGGATAATTAGCAAGGGAGTTGATGATTTTTTTGCAATTCAATACAACTTTTGTTCCCCTTCGCGCTATCAAGGGATAGATTTTAGTAGATTTCCTCATAGCACACCCACTTCCAACTGAGTCCCCACTCAACGATGAATTGTTAGGTGAACAAATATTACAAGTAGAGCCATCTAGTGCCAAGCATTGGGAAAATTACTTTGATGGGGCTTCTTTAGCCAGAAAGGATAAAGGATTAAAAATTGTTATACCAGGCAAAGTAGGAGTTGGGCTGATTTTCATCATGCTAGATAAGGGTATGTTGAGATTCTCCTATCACCTGACGAAGCCATGTACGAACAACGAAGCAGAATATGAAGCATTGATCATTGGATTCTATTTAGAAATCCCAATGAATAGAACATATTTTGTCATCTATGGCGACTCACAACTCATCATCTAAAAAGTTGCCAGACAATACAAGATTTTGAAATCAAGACTATTTAAATACCACCGGTACATAATGAAGCTGCTTGAACAAATTCCTAACGTGACTCTATACCGGATTCCTCGAGGAGATAACACCAATGTCGACGCTCTAGCAAAACTTGCCAAGGAACTGGCATGTCCACTAGAGGATTCCATCGACATTACAATTAAAGGATGTTGAGTTTTGTCTTAGATTAACCTTGACAACGTACACAAACTCAAAAAAGAAGAAGGAATGATGATTGTAGTTGCTGACATTAACAAAGATTGACGTAAGCCATTAATAGAATATTTGCAAACTGGAAAGCTGTCAGAAGATAAGTCATGAGGAGAGCTATGTAAAATGCTCTAGTGGGTGATGTCCTCTATAACAGATAGTTCGATCAGATGTAGCTGTGATTTCTAAGCAGAGCTGAAGTACAAAATATCGTCAAATAAGTACATGTCAGATTGTGTGGTGCTTACCAGTTTGGGCCGAAAATGAAAATGAAGATCAAGAGACTCGGGTATTATTGGCCAACAATGATATTCGACTGCATGGATACAACAAGAAGGTGTCACCGTTGCCAAGTGCATGGGGTTGTCTTACACCAACCTCCGAATGTGCTACACACAACTGTTGCCTCGTGGCCATTCAAGTGTTGGGGCACAGTCATAATATGTTCGATAGACCCTCCATCCTCTAAGGGACATAGATTCATTCTTGCCGCTATAGATTACTTCTCTAAGTGGGCAGAGGTGGTACCATTACGAGAGGTTACAACACAACATGTTTTTTAATTTTTTAAGAGCCAAATTGTGTATCATTTTGGTATACCATACAGAGAGATTTCTGACAACAGGATAGCCTTCAAGAGCACAAAGATCAACAACTTCATCAAAAGGAATGGGAAGGACTGAAGGCACTCTACAATCTACTATCCCTGGGCAAACACATTGGTCAAAGTCTTCAAAAAAATGCTCGTGCAAATATTAAAGAAGACATTGGACAAAAACAAAAGAGATTGGCATAATAAACTATTAGAACCTTTGGGGCCTTACCAGATAACGTTCAAAACTCCCACTTAATGTACACCTTACACACTTGTGTACAAGCCCAAGGCCAAACTACCGCTGGAGGTTCAGATACCATCTCTGAGAGTCACCATCACTAATCAAATTACAACTGAAGAAATTTCAAAACTCAGACTTGAAGAATTGTAAAGTCTCGAGGGAAAACGACTAGAAGCACAACAACATTTGGAGCTCTACTAAGCAAGGATGTTGCAGGCTCATGAAAACTTGGTCCACTCAAGGGAGTTCAAAGTTGGTGACCTTGTTCTCATTCTCAAGAGACCTATTCTTGCACACCGTAAAGTATGTGGAAAATTTGAACTAACTTGGGAGGGACTACTCGTCATAGAGGAAGTTTACTCGGGAGGACCAGTCGGTGGATTTTCGAGGCAAAAGACCTATGCTACCAGTCAATGGCTGCTACTTGAAGATACACTACCCGACGTGATGCTACTTTAAACCACTTATTTGAAATTTTGATTGTTCTGGGGCTATTTATTTGTCCAAACGTCTGTGATTGGGTCCAAAATTTTGTAATAAATTAACCTCAATAAAATGAAAATTTTGGAATTTGCTCACTTTATTTCCCTTTTTCTATTTTTTATGTTGAAATCATGAAATTAAATTAAATTAAATTAAATTAAATTAAATTAAATTAAATAATATAAATAAAATTTGCACATGTATAAATTAAAAATTTTGTTTAATAAGTGCTTCATTTTTTTGTTCTTGCTCAAGCTGAATTACATCACACTGATGTTTTTCTATTTTTTGTTGAAAAATATCAGGACGAAAGCTGATTTTTGCCTTCAGAGATGACTTAAATCTCACATTAAATAAAGAAAGGGTAGCTCAGGGTGGCATTGCAGATTTTGACTTAGACTTTGGTCAGGTCAATGTAAACTATGAGGGTATACCAAAAACATATGCATTTTTAAACCCATATTTTATACTCTTTTTTGGTGATATTACACTTTAATGGAATGTATTTTTCATGTTTTCTTGCAGGTTGTTGATAATTAGGACGTGGAACAAAAATGATGAAATTTGGAGTTAAAATGAAGAATATGAAAATTTGTTCAGCGCCGACGGCGCTAGACAGGGCACTGACGACACCATTTAACAGAGAGTAGTGAATTAAATAGAAGATCACTGGCGCCGACAGTGCCAGTGTCGGTGCAGACCCTGTTTTTAGAACATTCGACGAATTTGGACGCTGTTTGAAGAGTTTTTGGATGCACTTATTGGAGAACCGTCATGAGGCGTTATTTGGGGCCAAAATTGATTAGAAATGTGACTCTTTCTGACTTCTCATCGCCCAAAATTCAACCTCTTACGCACAACACACTCTTTCATTTCATTCGATAACCACTTAAAGTCCATTATTCTTATAATTTATAGTTTTTGTGGTGAGATTAAGTCAGAATTTTTCTCTAAGAGTTGTTGGAGAAGGAAAAAAAGAAAAAGATTTCTTCTTCCTACATTTCCTAGGAAAGGTTACAATGGATTTGCTTTGAGAAAGAGTTTTAGATAAGTGTTGTTTGTTTAATAGTGTTGTATGAACTTTCTTTTATAGATGAAATTTGTGTTTTGTAGTATCTTTCTCATGAATTTTGAGTAGTTTTCTTTATCTTTCTCCCTACTCTGAGATATGGTGAAATGAAGAGATAATATAGATGTGCCAATGTTAAAATATAAAATAATTGTGATGGTTTTTCAACTCCAAACTTAATTTACTTTTCGATCTGACCAATTTAATTATTAAAATTTGTTGTGAAACATATGATCCAGGAAATGGAGTGTGAGTTCTACAATAGAGTGAGGATCATATTTGATTCCATGAAGGATAATTTCATTCATGGAATTAAGTGCAAATAAATAGGGAAATTTACATTGTTGGGTGTAGAATTGGAGATTTTAAAGTGACAGACTAAAAATCCCCAAATCGGTATTACTGTTTAAGAACTAAAGTGAGAGTTAGCTTTCAGGGGAAGGGAAGTGGGAGCTAGTATCCTCCTAGCCTAGCCACAAATTTAGGGACTAAACCTGAGATTAGTCAATAATTTTCTATAACACTGCATCCGGGTAGAAATTTAAAACTGATCCTATTTGGCACAATACATATTCTAACCATTTATCTCATCTCATTTTACCAAAACTAATTGTAGTGGGAAAGATGATTTTTCACATAAGAAATCTTCATCACATAAACATAATTTAATAGTTTAATAGTTTAGTAATTACTGTTTAAAATTTACATTTCAGTTTTGCTAGTAGTTAAATAATTTAGTTTGGTTAATATATTAACATTTGAAATTAGTGAAAGTAATTTCGTTTTGCTTTTTGTGAATTTTCCAGTTAATTTATCATTTCAAATTTAAACATTTCCCGTGGGATCGATATTTGAGGCTTAAATAGAAATTTGTTTATTATTTGATAACGATACATATATTTGCATAAAATCTCAAAATTAATTGATAAATTTTCTTAATTATATATAGAGCATCAAGTTTTTGGCACCGTTACATAGTGGAGTCAACTTTATAATTTTTACACAACTATATTTCCTTGGAATCAAGGGTCCCCTGATGGACATAGTCAGTCATCAAGAAAATGAAGGGTAATTGTCACTGTTGAGGATCAGTACAAGAGAAGACTCCTCTCCGAAGAGGAAGAAAGTGCTAACATAACAGAATCTGATGGAGGGGACTAGCCCCTTACCATCCATGATAACTGCACCAACAGGGGATCTAATTGGTGCTGATGAAGAAAGGCTGTAAGATGCACCATTAAGAAGAACTCAATGCCAAAATGCTAATCCCCGCAAACATAGAACCTTCCTACTTGAAGAAAAGAGACGCCTGAAGGAGGCATAAAATACACTCACCCCAATTCCTGAGGGAAAAAATTATGATCATTGCATGAGAGAAACTTCTACTAGTCCTCCTGTTACGGTGGAGGAGTCTGAGTTTCCTACAGAGCATATTATACCAACAATACTCGATGAACTTTACAGGGATTGCCCAATGTCCAACGTCAAAGTTCCTATTCAGGCATCAACAGGAGAAGCATTCGTGGAATGCTCGACATGCAATGTTCTCCACTTAGACCACTATAATTCTTTTAAGGAGTTCATAGCTGCCAACACGGGACGTCAGGAGGCATTTTACCCTGATAATAAGTCATATATTACATTACCTATGGATCCAAGTCAGACATGGTATCCTATAAATGTGGAGATGAGGGAGCCGCCTCGACGATCTCAAAGGATCCCCACAGTAGAACTCGAAAGGATGAACAGAGTTAAGAAATGAGAATTTAAATTCTATGAGGAAATACAAGGAAATTTTATCAACATTCTGGAAGGCCTGGAGTTGCATACAAGAGTATTCCTTGAAAATGATGAAAGAACAATTCTAGACTACGATTTTTTGACCTGAGAGCAGAGGTTGGGTTGGTCTGCTAATGGAAAGAACTTATTTAGAACCATCAAAGTAGATGCGCGGAAAGGGCAGGATAACCACCCAATGTGGTTGTTGCTATAATTTCACCAAAGATAGGCAAGGGAACCCCAAAGCATCTTAAGAAACGATGAGGTGGATCTGATGCCTTCTGAAATAAAGAGAATGATCAAGAGGATGGTCAAATGGAGTATACTACTAGCTGATTGCATTCTAAACAGTTGTATAATTAACATCTATGATGAAGAAGACTGCATTTCCCCACACATAGAACACCAAGATTTTGTAAGACCCTTCTGCATGGTGTCCTTCATGAGTAAGAGTAATATAATATTCAAAAAAGAAATCGACATTATCGGCCCTAGGGAGTTCAGAGGAACTGTTGAGATTCCACTACCGATAGGTTCAGTACTAATTCTTAAAGGAAATGGAGCAGACTTATCCAAGCACCGCATTCTGTGGGTACGACACCGCCGAGTGTCTCTGACTTTCAGAAGGATGGACAATAAAAAGATGCCATATGGGTTTCAACTAGATCAAGCGTTAGAGGAACTGCACCCGTATGAGCTATGAGATGTTTGCACCTCTAAGTACACGTAAAAGTAATTCTTGCCCTAGAACGTGGCTTAGTAGGTCAGCTTGATCAGAAGCTCGTCCCTTAGAGGACATATTGATAATTTTTGTCATCTTTTTGTATTGCATCAGAGAAGCATATATGATATGTACTCAGCATATGATGTTTCAGATGTATTGAACATGATTTTTAATTTTTATGTTTTCAGCATGTACTCAGTTTGTAACACTTGTTTGAAGCAGATATTGAAATTTCTTTCAGTTTTCAACCTGTTTGTCAAATTTCCATTTTGTGCGATTGATAAAGAGCCGTGGAACTATATGTTGGTTCTTAATTATAGTGAACAAAGAACAATATATTGAAATTTTGATGTTAAAATTAAATTTGCTTTTGAAACTCAACCAATGAAAATTAAATTTTGAAAATGTACTCTGATAATTAAATTTGATAAAGCCATCAAGAAAAAAAAATGACAAAATTTGTTGAGTTTGCTTCTCTCGAGTTCAAGGTTTCACACTCTTGCTTATGTGCCACGATCATCCTTGTTTGCACCAATTTCTTCACATCCCCCAGAGTTTCACACTCTGTACAAAATTTTACAAATTTTCCTCACCAATGTTGATATTCACATGTCACATATCTATGAGTTCAACACCACAAGTTCCTTACATTATTTTCATGATGTTCTCAAGATCAGTACCGAGATTCATATTTATTTTCCCTTTACCTCTTTGGTTGCATGTGAGTCCCAACGCTTTCCTCCCTAACATAGCAGATATTTCTCTTGTCATCATTTGGGTTGGATATGAGTCCCAGAACTTTCATTCTTAGCATGATAGATATATTTTCTCATTACCTCTTGGGTTGGATGTGAGTCTCAGTGCTTTCCTCCCCAACGTAGCAGATATTTCCCTTGTCACCATTTGGGTTGGATATGAGTCCCAAAGCTTTCCTTCCTAGCGTGTCATATATATTTTCTCGTTACCTCTTAATTTTAATGTGAGTTCAAGTGCTTGTATTTTCCTGTTACCACTTGGGATATAATTAACTATAGGGGCTTGCCCTTATAGGAAGCATGTCTGAACCCAGCTTAAAATAAACCCTATTTAATCTTTTTTAATAAATAGGGGAACTTGTCAGCAAATACAAAGGTTTCGCAGACCAAAAGGATGTCATATTTTTTTTAGTTTATTTGATTGAGCCTAATCCTCAAGTCTTGTGTTTATCCTTCGGGATAGATAAAGCTTTTGAGGTATAGTGCTCTTTCATTTAAACTATGAAAAATATGGGGTCGGTTTGATTTCATACTTTACTAAACTTCAACATCCTTCCGAGGCAGGCAACAAGATATTGATTCCGGTGATCGACGGCTTCTTAAGGGTAACTCCTCACCAACACAAAATAGCGCCGACAGTTCATAACTAATCTATGAAATTAAACATGTACAAAGTATTTTGTTAATAAATTTCCATTCATCAAACTCAAACTCCTTAAAGTTTTATGTTGTAATAAATCTCAGGTTATATACATTTTACTCCACTAGTGACATAGCTTTAATCCTATGTGAAACAACAAATGGCATTGAGTCCCAATGCTTTCATCTCTAACGTAGCAGATATTTCCCTTGTCACAGAACTTTCCTTCCTAGCATGACAGGTATATTTTCCCGTACCTCTTGGGTTGGATGTAAGTCCCAACACTTTCCTCCCCAACATAGCAGATATTTCCCTTGCTACCAATTGGGTTGGATATGAGTCCCAGAGCTTTCCGTCCTAACGTGACAGCTATATTTTCTCATTACCTCTTGGGTTGGATGTGAGTCCCAGCGCTTTCCTCCCCAACATAGCAAATATATATATATATATAAGTTTTAGAAAAAATATGAAATCAAGCTAACATATATATATATATAAGTTTTAGAAAAATATGGAATCAAACTAACCCCATACTTTTCATAGTTTAAATAAAAGAGCACGATACCTCAAACCCTGTATCTATCCCAAAGGATAAAAACAAAACTTGAGGATAAGGCTCGATCAAATAAAATAAGAAATATATGACATCCATTTGGTTTGCCAAACTATTTATTTGTTGACAAGTTCCTCTATTTAATACAAAGAATTAAATAGGGTTTATTTTAAGTAGGGTTCAGACAAGCTTCCTATAAGGACAAGCCTCTATAGTTAATTACATCTTAGATAACCAAAATCACCTTAGAAAACTCTCGATAAAAATCATGGGCTATTATCTTCTAAGAGGTCAAAGGATAGGACTTTTCAACGAGATCGGGCGAAGGGGTGTGAAAGAGAATTGGCTCAAATTTAGAAAATTTTGCTATAGAATCCAAAGGAGGAAGAACTAGAGGATGTCATAGACCTGAAGGAGAATCTTGGTGATTTCCCAACCTATCCTATGGTTTGGCTTCAATTTTAAGGAGAAATAATTTGAGTGTTTCATCCTACCAATTTTATTTATTAGGGTTTACATTTGTGTGAAATGATCACAAAATAAGCCTGGAAGATGTAAGGATTTAAATTGTGACGAATGACAACCTCAGAATCCTAAAACGAGTTAAGGCTTTTATTGTACAGTAGAGTTGTATAAAGGCCTAAAGATGAGGTGAGGATTTATGTTGCATAAGCAAACTACCTCAAAGTCCTATGGCTTGGTTGTTTAATTCTAAGGAAGGAAATTGGTTTAGCTGATGTAGACAGGTTTTGCTGTTGAAGATGGTCATACTGCCCACAGTGCTAGCTCTAAGCTCCTCATCAGTGCTAGTTAAAGTTTTCTAGTGTGTCAAGTTATAGTGTCAAATCAGATGTCCCTATGATTGTAGTTCTTTAAATGTTATGGGGCATGTTAAAGTTGATTAGAGCGACACTGGTTAGGATCATACGGTTCTCTTGTTCTGGTACCACTATTTTCTATTGGATTCACTTAGTCTAAATAAATTTACTAAACTTAACTTACTAAGTTCCATACTTTCATTTAGACCGTTGGAAGTCTCGTTAGCAATAGTAGGTTACCTTGTCCGAGGGATTCCAAATCATTCGATAGAAACATCTTAATTTAATTGTAATTTTTATTTTGTGATGTTTGTGATTAAAATTTGAGTTGTTTTATATTTTGAATGTTGTGGTGGTGAATTTTATCTTGGTTGGTTTTAGTTTTAGTTGACGACTATCCTAACAGTTTTGGTTTTCATGCAGGGTGATATCATTGTTTAACATGCAAGTTTGTGTTTTTTGTTCATAGATGGAGGTGAGTAAGTATAGTAATGAACTAAAAAGTAAAGTACGGGAAACGAAAAAAAATGAAGGTAAGTAAATCACAACAAAAACGTACCTAGATGGTCTTTCTGTCATCTTCAACTGAAACTCAAAATGTATGTGAGAGCATTTATATATTAAAACCATTTTATGTAAAACGGGGAAATAAGGTTTTGGTGATCCACCAAATCCTAAATCATATCTTAGTGAGCCCCTATTAATTCATTTCAGGATGATTTCATTAACCAAAACATACTAAGTTTAGTAGACCTCTAAGTTATTTAGAAGGTTAGGAGGAAGAAGCAGGTCCATGCTTCCCTCTCACCGCCTGGTGAAAAGTCTCAAGCTCATAACTTATTATGCTGCTTAATAATTCATCCTGTAAATATGTCTAGTGTTCAGTGAATAATGATGTTTCAGTTATCCGTAATAGAAGGGTGATCATCATTTGTCATTTAATTTGAGAATTATGTGCATGAAGATCCTTAAAGGAGCAAGTTAATGTTATTAAGAAATTTAGCCAATTTTATTTTTAACTTGGGCTTGTAGTGTTTTAAAGGTGTTTAATTTCTAGTTACATTCACTTTTCTAATTCTCATTTACCCAAATTTTATTTAGCCTAGGTCACTACTAAGCCCTTGAGACCTTGGTGGATACATTAGTTTTTTTTGGAAGAAATTGGATTTTAAGTGATAGTAATTCATCATAAAAATGTTTGAATATTATTTAAACACCAAATAGGGGCTTTAAATTAGTGAGTTAATTATATCCAAAACCATAGCCCTAAGTCTAGAATCATTTAATTTAATAGACCTCCAAATTTTAATGATTTAGGAGATTTAAAAAAATTACAAATTTATCCTTTAATTAAGAAAAGTGAAATTGGTTTATACCAATTAATTTCTTGTGTTTCAATCACCTGAACATGTTAATTAAGATCAAAGATTGCCCATTTCCCTTTCTTGAATTATACCTAAATGTTAATTAATACCAAATTTCCAAAATTATACCTTTGCCTTTAAGGCTCTATCATTCATAATTCATCCAATTTAATTCAAATGACTTTGAAACTTTTATCCTACCTCACTCATAGATCAATTAAGACATCAGAGGAGAAAATATGATTTTTCAAAATTTAATTTAATTTATATAATTATTTACATGCAGAAATAGGATTTTCAAAGAAAATTCAATAACTTCACCAAGGAAAAGCCTAATCACATGAAATTTCTACAGGAGGTACACTTAAAATAGAGAACCATTTAGACCAAATTTCATGATTTTTTAAGTTTTATATGAATTATCAGAATTATTTTAATTTATGTAGTATTAATTAATTATAAAATATTTTAAATGTGGAAAATTAAGTTTTACATTTTTATTAAATCTCTGTGAGGTAAAATAACTTGGGAAACAAATTTCATATTTTTTTATGATTTTTCTTTGAATTATTAGAATTATTTTAGTGAGAAATTAAGGAAAATCCTTTTTTAGCCTTTAAAAATATATTTTAAGCTTTAAATTCAGTATCTTCACTTAGAAAATTAGGAAAAATATTCTAATTACTTGTAAGGACATATGAAATAATTTAGAACATTTTCATGAATTTTATTAATTTTATGATTTTTATTAATTTTTCATTATTTAAATATTTAAAATATGCTTAAAAATGAAAATTTTATTTTAATTACAATTTAATTTTTAGAAAATTCAACTAACCACAAAGAACTCTCAAAACTAATTTCATAAATTTCTTAGTTGAATTTTAAATATTTTGATTATTTTGAGTGTTAAAAATGTCATTTAACTTATAATATCAGGTTAGGTTATCAAATGAACTCCAAATATTTTGAATTTTCTATGGGGAGTCTCTAAACTTTAAATTACAGTGGAGAGTTAAAAAAAAGTCATTTAGATGTTTAGTTTTCCTAAATTAATTTCCTTTGTATCTTAATGTTTTGTGTAAATTAGGTGTGTTCTTAATAACTTAGCCCATGAAAAATTTTTCTTAGGGTTCTCTGGTCACAAGAAACCTACCAAAAGTTTCTTAGATTTTTCTAATCAACATGCTAATTATTATAATTAATTTTTCAAATTAGATGCATAAACTTGAATAATATAGATCTCTATCTAGGGGTCTCCTCTGACTTTAGAAAAATCAAGGAATATCCCCATGATAGAGGCAACAACATGCCAAAATATCAAGCCATGGTGAAATACTTGAATCCATGGAGAATCAAGTTACTTAGAACAATATTTAATTAATTAAAAATAAAATATACATCAAATAAACTTCAAACCATTTCCACTTTATTCTCCTCTGTTCACTGAGCATGAGACTTTTTTTATTTTATTTTTGTGATTTTTCTATGTAAAGATATGATTTTTTAAATTTATGGGCATTTAAATAAATAGAAAAAAACCATATTTTTCTATGTAAGTGACATGGCGTCGCGTCAACCTACGATGGCTTTGAAACTTCATGCAATGTTCTCTAGTTTGTTGTTGTCGTCCACCTCAAGATTGACCCGAGCCACGGTTCATGTATGAAGGCAATGTTTGGCTCGATCTCGTCCTTTCATTCGATATACGCTTGATCGAGCAACTCCCCATCGTTGTCCTCGATAGCCAAAACCCATGATCGTTAACCTTAAAACCTTAAGATCTCACTCATTTCCCAACCAAACTTGTTTGGGTTTGATTATATAGACTCGTCTAAGTGAGATGAACCTATCCATATGGTAAACTTACCATTAAATTAGATTTATGATAGTGTAGAATCAAAACAAGCTCAGGACAGTGGGGAGGTTTATACCTTTACTTTGAGATGGGAAGCTTCAATTAGAGGTGCTCAACATGTTCTTGTAGGTCCAAGGAGGCTAGGGATGAAGCCTCTTGCTGTGGTGAAATGCCTAGACCCAAATTCGATCAAGGCCAAATTTGGATGTTGATCAAAGTCTAGGGTAGAGGCTCTCTGTGAGGGGGCTTTGATAAGGGAAACTTCCTCTCTCAGTGTAGGGATGGTGTGGGTGAGTT
>NEWO01000113.1:1576456-1615630 GCA_003013225.1 Phalaenopsis aphrodite
AACATGGACATAAATTTTTATTATACAACACAAGATTAAAATTATTTTTTGGAAAACTAAGGTCTAGGTGGAAAGGGCCATTCAAAGTTGTAAAAGTTTATCCCTATGGAGCTGTTAATATTGAAGTTCTTAAGACTGGAAGAATATTTAAAGTAAATGAGCACAGATTTAAACCATATTTTGATGCTCAAAGATCAGTTTTGAAAGAAACTGTAATGTTGGGTCATACAGAATAAAGACTGGGAATGTTGGGCTGACGACATTAAACCAAGCATTTTGTGGGAGGCAACCAATACTTATCGTTGTTTATTTTTCTTTTAAGTTTTTGTTCGAAATGTTTTCAATATATTTATGTCTATTTTTTTTAGAGTCTACGTGTTTGGGAGAATATTTAAAAACATCTTTATTTACCTAAAATTATAGAAGAATTGAGAATTTTTTTGGATCGAAATCTTAGAACTGGCGCATGATGCGCCACATTCCAGAGAGCTGGCGCATGACGAGCCAGAATCACTGCATGATGTGCTGTAGTGATAAAAATGACTTAAATTGTTTTAAGAGGTTGTTTTTGGCAGTTTTTGGTAGGTTGTTCTCCTTATAACTCCCAAAAAATGATGCCAAAGTCAATTTTAGAGGGGAAAATGAGGGAGGAATCACTAGATTTCAATTTTAATGGAGTCCCACTCTAAAAATTCCACTAGATTTGGAATTTTCAGCTGGAGAAAGTTCATCAGTTTTAATGCACAGAAGTTTCTTGATCATGTTCTAGTGAAGAAGATGATAGTCAAAGAAAGGGGATTGTGAATTAATGATTCAATACACCGAATACTCAAGTGAAAGAGAATATTGCGCAAAGACGTTGAGAAGTGCTTTGTTACACTACTGTGGCTATAGTTGTCCTTATGGTGAAAGTGTTTAATGCAAATCTACATGCAATCAAACAAATAATTGTCTATGTGCGAGGCAAGTTTGTGCAATTCACTCCTTTAAGAATAAATGAGATGTTTATGATTGAAAATGTGTTTATGTGCCATTACACAAATTTTATCCCTACGAAATATAATATGAATGAACTTTATCGATACCTTACGGATGAATATGTGAATTTGGAGGCCAGAGATGAGGGAAATGTAATTTTTTTGTCATTATTATTAAATCCTGCTTCTAAGGCATGACACTTCTTTATCGCATTGAAATTACTTTCTACTATGAAAATCAGTAAGGTAACTAAGGAGAGTGCTATTTTGAATTACTATATTCAAACTAGAAAACCCGTTGATATTAGAGCAATCATTGTGAAATCGGTTTTATGTTTGATTGTTAATAGATTCGCTACTAGACTTGGACATCCATCCACTATTTTCTTACTATGCAGTCAATCACAAGTACCTTACAAGAGTTGGGAAAAAGTGCTTCTTTCTTGGAAGCCGATGGATCCATAAGTCTATTGCAATTGTATTGGAATGGGAGATGAGAACGATATGATTGTACTGATGGATCAAGCATCCCAAAATTCATCACCTATTCAACCTTACCTCAGTTCAAACACACTTTTGCAGAATCTTGTGCATGCAATTGGGAATGTTTCTTAAATGTTGGATCACTTAGATTGGAGACTTAAAGAACATTATAAGTATACTGATCGTATTGAAGATGGTTTGGTATGTATGTTTAAGAAACATGCTTGGATTGGGGAGGATTCATTTGATGAGTTTTTCTATAGAACCCTTCTACAACTTGTATGTGCACTACCAATCTATGGGAGATATCCTTGAAGACGAGAGTGAAGAAGATGTTTGAACTTAATATTTGCATGACACGTTTTGTTTAGTACTGCTTGTTTTTGTTGTTTGTTATATTGGATTGCATTTACTTTTATTGTTGAACTATATCTATGTTTGTGTTTAGTATTTTGACGTTTAGATTTCAGTGTTAGGATGTTTTGGTCTGTTTTGAACACTGCAATGAATGTTTCTTGGCTTGAAAAATGTTAGTTTGTAATAGCGCAGATTTTATATATAAAAGTGAGTTTTGTGTTGTTTGTGAAAGATTTATTTTAGAGTCATGTTTAATGATGCTTATAAATGTTCATTTTAATTAATTAGAGGTAGACGTAAAGAGGTACGGAGCATATTTTTACAAAAAATGAAATCTGAAAAAATTAAGGTGTTGGCGCAAGTTGCGCCAGAATGGTGCATGATGCATTGGTTTACAGAGAGTTGGCACATGAGCGGATTTTCACAAAAAATGAAATCTGTAAAAATTAAGGTGTTGGCGCAAGTTGGGCCAGATTGGTGCATGATGTACCAGTTTTCAGAGAGTTGGCGCATGATGCGCCAGATTTGCCGCAAGATGTGCCTAATTCTTGAAAACACCATATTGCCTAAAAAATTGTGAAGTCACACAGTAAACTCCATTTTTACTGCTTGGGTCATCTCCTACCTCAAAACCTTGACTTAGAGGCTTCACATTAGGCGTGATAGAAAACATTTCGGAGGCTAAAAATTATAGATTTCATCTTCTCTTCATATAGCTTCACTTGAACTTAGAAATTTTTTGTTTTCACCATGGATTTTTCCTACATTATGGAAAATCCAAAATTTGGGATATTTTATTAAAAAGCTTGAAGAAAACTCATGGTGAAAAGTTTCTTACCAAATAATCTTACTTGGGGAGTTAGATTTTTGATTTGACAATTTATTTGGATTCTGGTAGAATTTCAAATTGCTTCACAACTGAAGAGAGGAAGGCCGTCACATGATTTTAATGAAACTACTACCAACAAATCATCTGGCTGATGTGACAAAGGATAGAGTTGTATTGAACAATTGCATTCAGAACTTGAAAGCAATAGATGCTGGTGCTCTCATAGTTCATCATGCACGGAGCATAGCTAGGAGCTCTACAGCTTGTGGTTTACCCTACCCTGATTTTCACTATTTGTGAGCAATCAGAAGTACAGTCCCATAGAAATGAGAAAAGATTACAACCACAAAATCCTATTGGGAAGCATATGATTCAGAGTGTTGAATTAGTGGTGGAAGAAGTGATAGACCATCTACATCAGCTACAGGGGCATCTACTTCTCGCCCTGCATCACTAGAAAACATTATAGATGAACTCGTGATTCAACAATTAGATATAGTAAAGATTTAGAATCAGATTGGAGAGATTAGAGTGAGAAAGTTTTATAATGATGAGTATTAATGGAGGAAAATTAAGCATGATATAACTTTTAAGGATGTTATGGTGAGATACTTAGGGGTTAATACAATATGGTATTTCCTACTTGCCCCAGCTTCACTCCTTATGCTCCTATTCATGATGAAGAAGAAGAAAAAGAAGAAGAAGAAGATGATGATGATGAGGAAAGCGATGAAGATTGATATTTTTAGGAGTTAATTTATTTGTTTGGTTGTTTGTTTATATGTTGTTTGGATGTTATTTGGTTGGCATTTGAAACTATTGTAGTATAAAATTTTATTTTGTATTGTAAACTTAAAATTGTAATAGTAACTATAGATTTTTACTTTTCCTACATTTTTTGTATTTTCATTTTTTATTTATGTTTTTAATTCTCAGCAAATTCTTTATAATATATTATGTTTCATTTAATGCTTTAAAGCCTGTATGTATTTTTAAAGTTAGTACCTGCAGTATACTAGAGCCCAGTTTCATAGTAAAAAATCTGCTGCATGTCAGTTTTTATTTTCGTGTATTTACTGATTTCTTTCACTAACTAAACTTTGTGCTAGAAAATTTTTAAAATACCTAAAACTTAAGTTTAGTGGGAAGAAATATTTCTTTTATTAAAAAAAGTAAACTAAATTTTATTTGTCCTTATGTAACAATATTTTTAAAATTAATTTAACATGATCTGGGATATTAAGATTAAACTTAAAATGACTATACTTATGTTTATGAATATAACGGTAAATTTAGGTAAAACATTTTAATAATGAAGGTCAATTTTAAAGGTAAAGATATTTGGCATGATAAGATAAGACTATGTTTTTCTATTTAAAGTAAGGGAATTTGTAATTTGGAAGTGTTAAGAATTTTAGAGTTTCATGTAAAAAGAAAAGAGTGAGACTTTATGAAAATCATAAACTGATATGAATTTATAAAGTGATGATAGGTAAGGGTTTTGTCTTTAAGAAGAGGATAGTGAAGTTCAAAACTATTAAAGGCTATCCAAATATAGTAATCCTCAGTTAAAAAAGAAAAAGCTAAGTAAAGATTGAATTGATCCTAAAAGAAAAACAATGGGAAAGAAAAAGAAAAGAAAAGAGAAATAAGTGAGGAGAAGCTTGAGGAGATGCCTAATAAAAAATTGGCTTCACTTGAATCAACTTAAGGAAAAAGCTTTATTACATTTTCTAGATTTATATTGGATTATAAGTAGCATTATCAGTAATGTTTTCCTGAAGTTTTTTTTCGTATAATTATTCTAAATATTCTTGATATGACAAATTTCAATTCTTCTTGAAAGGAATGGAGATTCAGAAAATCTTAAAATTGACTACTAAGTACTCTTAAACCAAGAATTTGAATCTAAGTTATTAATGGTTTTTATTAAATTTCACTATTTTATTTATTAAACGAAAGTATAGAAGTTATAAGTTAGTCTCTATCCTAAGTCATATGCTTTTATGGAGTAAAAGTGTCACTTGAGGGCATGTAACATTAAGTTTGGGGGATTATGATACACCAAAATAAGACGTTATTTTAAGTATATATTTTATGCTTACTTTTGGTGATATTGCACTTTAAGACGGATATTTTCATGTTTTTCTTGTAGGTATATCAATTTTAGGCATTTGGAACAAAAGTAGCAAAAAGGATGAAATTTGGAGCCAAAATAGAGAAGTATCGACTCCTGGTGCCAGATGCGCCAGGTTGGTGTCAGATGCGCCAGATTGGCACCAGATGCATCAAATTGGCTCCAGATGCGCCAGATTGGTGCCAGATGCATCAGATTGGCGTTAGATGCATCGGATTGGTGTCAGATGTGCCGAAACCCAAAATAACACGCTCTTCAGCAAATTGGCGCCAGATGCGCTATTTGACAGAGAGTTGGCGCATTATGTGCCAGATGCACTAGGGATGACTTTTTGCATATTAAGGCAATTATAGATAAATTTCATGCAAATTTTCAAAGGAAAACATGTTCTAAACACCGATTGGAGTAATTCAATGCATCTAAACAATTTGGAAGTTCTTTTATGAAGGGATATGTCTTTTGAGCTCAAAAGAATTGACTTTGTAACAAAATTTTGGGGAGAATTTTGAATTCTTTTTAGAAGGAAGAAACCTTTGATAAAAGAGAGGGGAAGTCTAATAACTGAGAGAGCTTTTGGGCATGAGTTGGAGTTGCATGAAGGGACATAGAGAGTTAGAGAGAGAAAGTCAAGGGCTTGAAAATTTTCTTCAAGGATTGTAAGGGGAGAGGGAAGGTGAGAGATTCATTCTTCATTTTAATTCTAAAAGAGAATTGAGAGTGCTTGCAAAGAGAGAAAAGCATATAGAGAACTTCTTGGGATTTTCTTATGAAGGATTGTGAGATAAGTTGTGACTTTTATTTCTTTTATTTTGTAAACTTGTTTTTATATATGAAATCCATGTTTTATCGTATCCTTCTCATAAATTCTGAATATTGTTTTTTATCCTTCTCCCTACTTTGAGATATGGTTTTGTGAAGAATTTGTTTTGTTTTATATGGTTTTAAATGTTAATCATTTATGATGATTTGAACTCCGACCTTCATTTACTTTTTAATCTGCCAATTGAATTGTTAAAATCTGTTGAGAAACATATGTTCTGAAAGGGCTTTAATTTCTATAACATGGGGAGAATCATATTTGATTTCATGGGAGAGTATTTCATCCATGGAGTTGGATGCAAATAAATAAGGAAAATTACTTTGTTGGATGCAAAATTGGAGATTTTATGGTGACAAATTAAAATCTCCAATTTGGTCCATTTGATTGGGAACTGATGCTAGATTGTTAGCCCTCAAGTGAGAGAGTAGTAAGAGCTCTGGAGTGACAGTTGGTATCCTCCCAGCCTAACCACAAAATTAAGGACCAAACTCTGGATTAGTCAATGTTCTTTATGCACTTGGAAGAGGGTAATGAATATGATAGCTCCTATTTGGCACAAAATAGTTTATATATATATTTTTAAATGATTTTAATTTCTTAACAATCTATATACTCAATGTAAAGGGGACAAATACTTTCTTAAATTTGAACTTTCCTTCACAAAAACTTTGTTTAATTTTTCTAAGTTTACCTTAGAAAGTTTAGCATCTAGTTTAGTTAACTTTGTCTTTCAACTGCATTTTAATTAGGATTCACTTGTTACTTAATATTCAAACTTTGCACTTTACTTTTTGTGTAGTTTTAAAATTTATACTTTACATTATAATCTTAAGAACTTATTTACAAGCATTTCCAACTGCCCTGTGGGATCGATATCTAGGACTCCATTAGAGCTCTTTATTACTTAAGCGATACAAATACTTGCCTTATTTTTAAAAGAGATTTCACAGTTTAAATTTTGTAAAAGATAAAACTATTTTAACTAAAGTTATTTGGTTGGGATTAATTTGCATATTTGTTTTTGTATGTGTCGTGTGTATTTTATAAAATTGAAAAATATTTGCAAAATTAACACACTAAATTCGCCCACATGACATGAATAATTCAGGTGCATTGGGTATAAAAGATTTTGGAAAAGATTACACATTGCCCAAGAGGAAACACAGATGCTTCTGAAAATGACAAGCACAGTTGCACCGTATGGTACAACATACCCAAATGATATTAAGTTTGGTTGCATCAAGTGTAGAACACCGAGGGGAGATTACACCTTGCCTGAGAGGCAAACAAACATGCTCTTGCAAATGACAACTAAAAGCAATATATGATATGAACAAAAATATTCTCATGATATTTCTAAGTGATGCAATATCTTTTTGGTGGTATGATTCTTGATAGGTATGATTCATACACCAAAGGGAACAAATATTGTGCACTGGATAAAATCATGAGTTAGGCAGCATGACTCATGCTAGATGACACAATGTGATATGCCTATGACACTTCAAGGTAGTGTCTGATCCCGATACAATATGTGCGTGCATAGTGTGTAATTACTTCAATTTCAAAATCATAAAAAGGCATAAAAAATTTGAGTCTCATCGCCCGCATGTGCTTTCACTTTGTGTCATCTAGCATGAGGAACATCTTAAACTCCTCCCCAAGAATTTCAATATGGGAACAATATTGAAATCAAAGCAATTCTAAACAATTCTAATCCTACACATGATTGTTTCTCATCACAAAGAGAAAAGATAAGAAAACTACTCAGATTTCATGGGGAACATACAATAACACATGAATTGAAATATAAAATTAGATTTGCATAATAAAGTTTAACAAAACTTAATCAAAAATGCAAAACACTTATCTTAAACTCCTCCCCAAGAAAATCTCCTAAAGTTCCTGTGAAGAATTCTCAACTCTCCTCACAATCTCACTCTAATAAACACAACCCCTCACTTGAAGAGACACACCACACACACCTTCCTTCCTCTCTTCCTCTCTCCTCTTCTAACAAAAAGTCCTCCCAATAATGGCCTCTCTTTACTTGAAGAGACACCCCCTCATAATAACCCTTGAAATCCCCTAAAGTCACTTCAAATGTCCTTTTAAAATTCATCAAAATACATTATATATTTAAGAAAATTGATTCTGGTGCCCAGACACCAGCCTGAACACCTAGGCGCCAGCCTTCTAGAAGCTTGAAAAAACTGCCTGGAGCCTATGCGTTAAATCCTAACACCATGGTGTTGGGCTCTCTATTTTGATATATAGGGTCTCAAACAAATGTATTAGAAGCTGACGCTTAGACGCAAGTTCACTTTGTGCTCCTTTGCTCCATTTGACCCCATTTTACTTAGTTTTTGCTCCTTTTTCTCCAAAACTTCATCTATTATACCTGAAACAAAAAACACAAAAAATTCCTTTCATTAAAGTCCAATATCATTAAAAATGAGCATAAAATGTATATAAAAAAGTAACACATTTTCAGGCATGTCAAATACCCCCAAACTTCACTATTATTTGTCCTCAAGCAACTCTACTATTTTATAAAACATATGTTTTAATTTATGACAGTGGGTTTCATTAAAAATTATTATAATTTTACCCCATAAATGAGATAATGTAACTTTAGAAAAATTTTAAACAACTCAGGATAGACTTAAGGTTTAAGTATATTTAGTAATAAAGTTAGAAATTTTGATTTTCTATTTATTTGAAAAATAATTGTAATTTGTGAGACTTGGGAATCCTAGAATATTAAAAGATATAATTACATGAGAACTCTATTAATAAATATTTAACTAAAATATTTGAAACTAATAATAAGCTCAGGAATGTAATTAGGTTTCTTTCATTAAGATGATTCAAGTGAAGCCAATTTTTAATTAGACATTTCCTCAAGCTTCTCCTTACATTTTTTTCTTTTTTACTTTTCTTTTTCTTTTCTTTTTCTTTTCTTTTAGGATCATTTTAGTTCTTAATTTTTTTTATATGAAGATTACTATATCTTGATAGCATTTATTATTTTTGAACTTCACTGTTCTCCTCCTAAAGTTAAAAATGTATCACTTTTCCTTACATTATAATGTGTATTAGTTCCAGATAAGATTTTCCTAAAGTCTCAGTTCTTTTAAAGTGTAATTATAAGCTTCTAAGTATTTTAAAAATACAATTTTTTCTACTATAAATAGTAAAAGAATATCTTTATTCCCTTATACCAAATATCTTAACTCTAGAACTACCCCTTATCACCAAAAATTTTAACCTAAGTCTACTATAACATTCATAGAATCAAAAATATAGTTTTCTAAAGAGAACACCACATACTATAGGTTATTTTAAAATAATTTTAAAATGTATTCTATTGAGGACAAATGAAGCTTTGTTTTTTTTAAGTTTTCTCCCTCCCCAAAACTTGAATTTTTAATACTTTAAAACATTTAATACAGAAATGTAGGCAAGAAGAAAAATTTTCCTGAATTATTTTCTATTAAAAGTTCTAGCCATGAAAAGTATACAGGTAAACAATAAAGACAGGTGTGTAGAAAAAAATAATTCTCAATTAAACATGGTTTAACATGAAAATTTACTAAGGACTACTCTATCACACAAGCAGACATATATATAAATTAGAACATAAAGAAAACAATAGTAAAATAAAAACAAAAAGTACATAATCCACAAAAATATAATAGTAAACACTAATAAGCCCAGTACAAAAAAGCACCTAAAATTAAAATAATAAAGGATTAGAAGCAAGGAAAAATAAGTACACCCAAACTCATAACAAATTGCTACTTCTCATCATCCTCATCATCTTCCTCCATAGAACTATGGTGCTCAAACCATAGATACTATGGCTAAGAAGGAAACTCCACAATCTTATCTCCTTGAAGAAAGCTCAAAAGAGAAGTATTGAAACCTTCCTCATAATCACTTTTCCATTTGAGATAAGAGTCAAAGTGTTTAAAATGATCTTCAATGTCCTATAGTTTACTTTGTACAAATGATATATCATCTTGTAACTCCTATACATGATCAAGCACATTATCCATAATAGTAGAAGGAAGAGTAGAAGCATAAGATGTAGATTTCCTAGAAGTAGAAGGAATGCCAAAAGATCTAGCCCAAGATCCACATACAACATGAAATTCATATAATTCCACATAAGCCTTACCGATAGGCTTTAGTCACTGCAATAACTCTTCCCATGTCTCAAAACTAACTTTCGATTGTTTACATAAAGTAAAGATGAGAGTAGAGAATTTTAATCCTACTATAGTAACTATTTTAGAAGAACTAATGATATTCTTTTAAATTAGAGAGCTAATATCTATAAGTTTCATTCTTTGATTGCAATAATTTAAATTTGCTTTCTCCCTAATCACTCCACTCAAATGGTTTGATGGCAGAAGTCTAGCAAAAATAATGTAACATTATGCTTTTGATGGGGCATTAAGATTGGAAGACGATAAGTTTACCTTGTGATCGTTCTTTATTTACCATGCTCCTTGCCCATCAATCAGAAATGAGATAATCTCGTTGAGCTTCGAATCAATAAGATTATAATCAGAATAGGAATAGTTAGAAACATCTTCCAAGGAGTATAAAGCATTGATACAGTTGGGATTGAAGTAAACTCTTTTCTCTCTAACTACCACAGATTCATCAAAAATCTCAGGGAGGTTAGCATAAAATGCATGAACAATTGAAATAGCTGCTATGGTAGTCAAGTAGTAGAAATTCTCCTAGTGTCGTGCCACAATAAAATTTTCCACAGCACCAAAAAGACTGATAATTTTTTTTTCTTAAATTAAGTTATTTGATTTGAGAAACTCATTGTAATGCTCTTGAACATTTTGACTTGCAAAGTTCTTATGATTAAACACCTCTTTTCTTTTCCCCCTCTTAGTTTTAGGAACCATAGTAAAATATAGTATAAATTGAATAAAAATCAATATAAATTCCAAATATCTATTCTATAAGGTCCGACACACATTTTTAAGCTAAGAAGCTTCTCTCCATGGATTTTCTACTAATTTCTCAAAAATTTTTAAAATTTTGGTATTTTCATAGTGTGGAAGAAATCCGTGGTGAAAGAAGAATTTTTTTTAGCAAATTGTAAATCTTACCCAAAGAAGAAGAAATTTAGAGTTATTGATACTAAAATCACCAAAAAACCAAGATCTAAGAGAAGCTCTAGGGTGTACCAACGTAGAGTTTGGTGAGGAAGAAAATGAGTAAAGTAGAAAAAAAAGGCATGAACTAGTCCTTTTTGGGGTTTAATGGGATAAATCGGTGATTTAGCCATTTCGACGCCTAGGCTCCCAGTTTTATTGCTTAGTCACCCTGTTCTTGAGTTAGTGGCACTTAGGCACCAATGCTTTACTTTTAATTTTCAATTTTTTTTAAAGAAAAGCACTGCACACAAAAGCTTCTGAACCCTAATTTTCTTGATTGAACATTCATTTTGATAATTTATCATCTTTTGAAATTGTCCCAACTTTCATAACTAACACTCGACACTTAAGTATAAATAAAGCCTTTTAACACCTCAATTCAAATATCAATCCAAAAATCACAAATGAAACTCACAAACAGAATCTAAACACATGAACATATAATCATATTCATAAGTTCTAAACAAACAATCATAGATCCTACATAAATTGATAAGCAGATACAAAAATGTAGACACACCAACACACATGCATACAGACATGCAAACACACATACACCTACAAATAAAAGTTCCACACACAAACATAGACACCTCTATATCAGAGTTTCACATGTAATTGTCACTACTCGCTTTCTTCATTAACACAATTCTCCTCTATTTTTCTTGTTCACTGAATGATGGTGCACATACAAATTATAAAAAGGGCAGTGAAGAAATTATTCTGGAGAATCTTCTCTGATCCGCTTGTTTTTCGGATACATTCTTATTTGGGACTCCTAAAAATTTGCAACATGATTTTCTTGAAACTTAATCAGCCAGTCCAAATGGTTAAATTAGTTAGAGATGTTGTTAATTTTAGATTGAATAATCACCATTTCCTCCTCCATCTTTTAATCTCTTCTGCTACACCAGTAATGTTGACAACTCTTTGTGGTTGTGACAATGATGTGGAATGGTTATAATAAGAATGATCCATATAAGATTTACCATAATTCATTGCTAGAATATCAATGGTGTCACACATAACAAAAGTTGGTTCAAGGGCTTCCAAGACAGAAGTACTTTTTCCCAATTCTCATAGGATACTTGGGCTTGAATACATAGAAAAGATAATAGCCGAATGTGCTAACCCCATAGCGGAACCATTTAATTAAAATCAATTATGGATAAAAAAATTAACACCCCAACATCAATTAGCTTACTGGTTTGAATACAGTACTTTTGGATAGCACTCTCCTTCATTACCTTTCTGAGGTTTGTAGTTAGAAGAAACTTGGCAGCAATGAATAAATGCAAAGCTTTTGAGGGTGTAAGTTTAATTTTGAAATAGAACTACTTACTTTTGATTCCTTCCTTATTCTCCAAGTTTCTTCACCATCAGTAAAGAATCTGAAAATTTTTTCCAATTTGTCTTTGGTTGGGGAAAAATTGGCATAATAGTGTGTAGAAACATTTTCCAAAGAAAATAATATTTTGATACAAGATGGACTGAATGGTACCATCCTGCCTCCAACAAAGACAAATCCTTGATGTAATTCTGAAAGATTGGCATAGAATGCCTTGACGACAAAAATAACTGCAGTAGTGATAGTGTAATAGAACACTGCTTAGTGTCTTTAAGAAATTATCGCTTTTACTTGGCCACCGGGCGACATAAATCTTCTTTCCTTAATCAGTTTACTTGACACATTACTTCCATTGTAGTAATTTTGTGCTTCTTCGCTGATGAACTTCTTTCTATCGAATACACCACAACTTTTGCTTCTCTTTATTTTAGATGTGATAATATCCTCCCAAAAACTCCCAAATGCCAAAATAATTACTTCATGGAAGTTTATGGGAGTTTTAAAGGGGAAGAAACATATTTAAAATTGCCTAGGGCAATTATCTAAAAGGTTTTGAACCATGGCACCTAGGCGCCAATCTGAGTGCTTAGGCGCCCAACTTTCTGTAACATGGTGCTTAGGCACTAGGTTTTGATGCCTAGGCGTTAGTGTTAGAATTAGCACTGCTTTGCCTCAGGTCCAAGTAACACATCCCAATCTCATCTCGATCATTAAATTAGTGTTTTGTGCTTCATCTCATCATGTGGATCTCATTAGAACTTAATACTTTCAATAAAACAACACAACTATAAAAATTTACCACAATAAACAACATAAAATCAATCCACATAAATAACCATGGGTTGCCTCCCATGAATCACTTGGTTTAACATCGGCGGCCCGACGTATCCATTCTTTACTAAGTTTGACCCAACGTTACAAATTCATCAAATATAGATATGTTTCCACTTATGTAAGGTTTCAATCCATGTCTATTTTCCTTAAATATTCTTTCAGTTTTTGGATGTTAAATATCCATAGCACCATATGAATAGACTTTTATTATAATAAATGGACTCGACCACATGGACTTAAGTTTTCTAGGAAATAATTTGAATCTTGTACTACATAGTAAAACTTTTGTCCAGGTTCAAAATCTTTTTTTTAATCTTTCAATCAATGCCAAATTTTCGTCTTTTCCTTATAAATTTTCTCATGCTCATAAGATTCATTGCAAACTTCCTTGAGCTCATTTAATTGCACTAATAATTTCTCACCAACATCTTTTAAATTATAGTTAAATTCCTTAGTAGCCCAATAATTTTTATGCTCAAGTTCTACTGGCAAATGACACACCTTTCCAAATATGAGCCTATATGGTGATATTCATATAAGAGATTTATTTGCAGTCCTATCGGCCCATAATGCATTATTAAGTCTAGCAGACCAATCCTTTTTATTAACATTTATTGTTTTTTATAATATTCTTTTAATTTCAAGATTTGAAACTTCAATTAGACCAATTGTCTGAGGATGATACGCTGTGAATTTCTATGTTAGATTTAAAAATTTTCAATTGATATTTCATTTCCTTTATTCTTAAATGACTTCCACCATCTGTAATGATTACTCTTGGTATTTCAAATGTACTAAAAATACTTTTCTTTAAAAATTTTGCAACGTACTGAGCTTCACAGCAGGTAAATGAAATGCTTCTATCCATTTAGAAACATAATCCATAGCAATTAAAATATATATGTTTATTGAAGATGGTATAAATGGTCCCATAAAATCTAAACCCCATACATAAAAAAATTCAACTTTGAAAGTAAAATTTAGGGGCATTTCATTTCTTTTAGAAATGTTGTCTACACGCTGACATCGATCACATATTTTTACCTAAATACTAACATTTATAAATAAAGTAGGTCAATAAAATCCAGATTGTAGGATCTTAAATGTAGTTTTGTCAACTCCAAATTATTCCCCCAAACTCAGAATCATGACATTTTTGAATAATTTCTTGGGTTTCTTCAAAAGGTACACATCTCCAAATAACTTGATCCTTACACTTCTTATATAAATAAGGGTCATTCCAAAAGTAAGATTTGGTATTATACATTTTTTTTTCGTTGTTGGTATGTTAATCTGCTGGTACAAAATCACTTACTATATAATTCACAATGTCGACATACCATGAAACACATCATTCACATATAATGTATAATTCTTCATCAGGAATATTTTTATTTATTTCATCATCAAAACTACTAAAATTTTCCTGTTCAAAGCTTGATAAATGATCAAGAATTTGATTATCAGATCCCATTCAATCAATCACTTCAAAATCAAATTCTTGCATCAACAAGACCCACCTAATTAATCTTGGTTTAACATTCTTCTTCAGCACAAGATATTTAATCGTAGAATGATCAGTATGAACTATACATTTTATTCCAGTTAGTTATGGTCTAAATTTAACAAAAGCATATACTATTGCCAATAGTTCTTTTTTATTAGTTGTATAATTTATATATGCTTTATTAAGAGTAACTAACAAAGTATTTATCTTTAAAAATCTTATCATATTTTTCTCTAACATAACCATAAGAACATAATCACTCATATCACAGATTAATTCAAATGACTTTCCCAAATTAGGTGAAATAATAATAGGTGCGGTGATTATTTTTTTCCTTTAATAAATTAAAGGCATATAAGCATTTCTGGTTGAACTTAAATATCACATCTTTTTCCAAAAGATGGCATAAAGGCTTGACAATTTTTAAAAAATCTTTGATATATTGCCTGTAGAAACTAGCAAGTCCTATAAAACTCTTAACTCCTCTCATTTTAGTAGAAGGAGGTAATTTAGCAATAACCTGCATTTTAGCTGGATCTACTTCCATACCAACAAATCCTTCTATGACCATAATTGGCATTTTTCTCAATTGAGAACCAAATTTGTTTCTTCATAACATTCTAATACTCTCACTAAATGATCTAAACAAGAATCAAAGGAGGATCCAAAAATTGATAATTCATCCATGAAACTTCAATTCCTTTCTTAATTATATCATAGAAAATGGACATCATGCACATTTGAAAATTTGCAGGTGCATGTCATAAACCAAAAGGCATTCTTTTAAAAGAAAATGTTCCATAGAGACTTGTGAATGTTGTATTTTCTTAATCCTCAAGAAATATAGGTATCTGTTGGTATCCTGAATATCCATCCAAAAATAAAAATATTTGATTCCCAGCTAGCCTATCCAACATTTGGTTTAGAAAAGATAGAGGAAAGTGATGTTTCCTTGTGGCAAGATTTAATTTTTATAATCAACAAAAATTTGCCACCAAGTGACTTATCTTGTTGGAATTAATTCATTTTTTCATGTGTAGCTATTGTCACTCCCCCTTTCTTAGGAACACAATGAATCAGACTAACCCAAGCACTGTCAGAAATAGGATAGATGATTCCAACATCTAACGACATTAAAATTTCTTTTTCAACAATGTCTTTCATGATAGGATTCAAGCTCCTTTGAGGATCTGCCTTTTGCTTATGATTATCTTCCATTAAAATTCTATGCATACAAGTTAAAAGATTGATACCTTTAATATCTGCTAATGTCCATCCAAAGGCTTTCTTATAATTTCACAGAGTTTCCATTAATTTTTCTTCTTGAATTTGTGTCAAATCTGAGGATATTATAACAAGTAGTGTAGATGAGTTTCCTAAAAACATACTTTAAATGCATAGGAAGTACCTTCATCTCAAGTTTAAGAGATTTTTCAATATAAGGAGTGAGAAGTTTACTATTTTCGGTAGCATCTAAGAGATAAAACCTTTCCTGAACATAGTTTGAATTTTCAGTCATTATCTCAATAGTCTTATCTTGGTAATCAGTATCTTTTTATTCTCTAGTTCTTGTTGTCATATTTTAACTTCACAAATTTCTCTAAATTGCTAATTGCATAAATAATCAGTAATATTTATTCTATAGCACTCATCTTCTCTTTCCCTAGTTAAATAATTCATTGACTTTAACACATTAAAGTAACTTCTGGTTACTAACTCTCATGGCTAACTCTTCTTTATATACATCTATCATAGCTCATCCAGTAGCAAGGAAAGGTCTCGCTAAAATGATAGGTATTTCTTTATCTTTCTCCATATCTAAGAAAATGAAATCCACATAGAAGATAATTTTTTTCACCTTAACGAGTACAACTTCTATAACTCCTTTTTTTGTGATCGATCAGGAGTAATCTCTCCTAAGCCTAACCTTCTGAATATCATAAAAGGGCATGAGGTCAATTCTAGCTCCAAAATCACATAGGTCTTTTCCAAAGAATCTTTCTCCTACCACACATGCATTAGTAAAACTAGCAGGATCTTTAAGTTGAGGAAGTTTTTTTGAATTATTGTGCTGCACTCTCACTAAGTGCAATGATCTCGTGATCTCTAAACTTATTTTTCTTATTTAAGATATCTTTCATAAAATTAACATAATTGGGCAATTTCTCCAGTGCTTCAATAAAAGGAATGTTGATTGTAAGCTTTTTAAATATCTCCAAAAACTTAAAAAATTGTTGATCCAGTATCAGTTGTCTAAGTCTCTGAGGAAACAGAGACGGTGGTTTCTCTAAATTAATCCAAGTCAGAGAGATAGGTTTTCCATATCCCTAGGAACATTTTATTCATGTTTTTCAATTTGCTCTTTTTCTTCAATTTCAGCCAAATTCCCAGGCTTCATATATTGACTCACCTTCATACTGTGTAAATGAGGTTATATCATTTCTATGCTTATTAGTTTTTGAAGGTGGAAAGTACTTAGCTAGGAATTTCTGAGCTAATTCTTTCTAAGTTCTAATAGAGCTAGGTGCTAATGAGTTTAACCACATTTCAACTTTAACCCTTAAGGAGAATGAAAATGTCTAAGTCTAACAACATCATTTGAGACACCTTTGTACTTAAATGTAGCACATAATTCTAGAAAACTAGCCATGTGTAAGTTTGGATCATCGGATGGAGTTCCCATAAACTGGTTAAAATTTTAAGTTCCAATAGGTATATCCAAACTTGATTATTAGTGCAAATTTTCGGGTATCATGGCTGGTGAGCAGGTTTTAGGAGAAAGTGAGAGTAGGGAACACCATTGTAGCAGCTTCAAAGGAAAAGTTCTGAGGGTTAATATCAGCCATCACTTTATAATTTCAGTGCAAACATTAAAACTTAACAAAGTTCATTTTATGGATTGGGCACATCCTTTCGTATTTTCATTTTCAAATTCATTATTTATTTTTGATTATGACATTAAAAAGTTTCAATTAAAATTAAAAAAGAATAAAGAGATGTAACGACTTGGCTTGATTTGCAAAATAACAAACCAAACACAAAAGTTACGAGGAAAACAATGAAGTTTAGGACCTAGTACAGGACCAACTTCACAACGCACATCGCCCAGGTATAACTAGTCCACCAACACACCTATTGGGGGTTTAACCCCACACAAAAGATAAAGTCCTAAAGGACTCCTGAACCTCTTTGTTTAAAGGTGATTAAATAGACTGTCTTGGAATCTAAAAGAGTTGACCATACTTGCCTAAGAAAGAAATGAGCAAAGAATGTCAATAGAAGAAGAGTAATCTGAACCATGAGGGACATGGACACCTTATCGATATATGAAGACAAGACTTTCTGATCATAATGGAGAGAAAAACCAGTCTCCAGCTGAGTCGCCAAAAAATTTTCTATCGCCAAATTGGGAAGAAGATGTTTGAATTAATATAATGTATATATTATTTTTAGAAAGTAATATTTTATTTTTTGACAATACGAGACCGAACCAAACCCATATAAACAAAGGTTTAAATAACTGAGTGCAACACAATAAATGATGCATCTACGCCAAGGAATAGACACTTCACTAATTCGTGAGGCTCGACTACATAAACTGAAGAATTTATGACTTCTATTTTTGTTGACTGACAAATTCTCTTATCTAATATACAAGATTATATAGAGTTTATATTAAGCTGGGTTCTAAAGTTTCCTATAAAGGCAAGCCCCTATAGTTATGTACGACTTAAATGACCGAGGTCATCTAGGAAAACCCTCGATTTATATTAGAAAATATTGTCTTCAAGGATTTCAAATGGTAGGACTTTTTAAAGATCAAACCAAGGAGTTTCAAAGGGGAGAAGACTCAAATTTGGAACATTGTTATGGAATCCGAAGAGAGAAAACTAGGGGGTTGTCACAAATCTTAAGGAGAACCTCAATGACTTTCAAAGCTATCTTATGGTTTGGCTTAAATTTTGAGATGAAAATTATGGAATGTTTTATCCTACTAATTACTATTATTTAGGGCTTACATTTACATGACACAATCATACAAATAGCCTAAAAGATAGGAAGATTTATTTTGTAACAAACGCAACCTCGGAGCTTAAGGCTAGTAGGGCTTAATTGCACAACATGATTGTTCAAAGGCCTAAAGATAAGGTGAGGATTTATGTTTCACTAAGAAAATAACCTCAAAATCATACGACTTGTTTTTAATTCTAAATAAGAGATTACTATTGTAGATCCACCTGCTTTGATGCCCATAGTGCTAGCACCAAGCTCTTCGGGCGAAGTGGCAATCCTAAAGCCTAAGGTTCAAAAGTTAAATGAAAAGTACAATTCAATCAATATGGGGGGGTTAAAATTGATTAGAGTGGCACCAATTAAGATTCCATAGTTCAGTCATTCTGGTACCACTATTTTTTTTAATTTACTTAGCTTAAACAAGTTGTTAAGATCATTTAAACTGGGAAGATCTCGTTAGCAATTGTGGGTTACCTCATCCGAGTGACTCCCGTAAATTCAAAAGGACGTGTTATGAAATTGTTATTTTTTGTTTAGTTTTAAAAATGATGTTTAATTTTTAAAAATGGTTTTCTAATTTCTTAATTTTGAAAAATTTTTGTAATAAAATGCAACAAAGGAAATTGCATTATAAAAATGTAAATGCATACTTGTGATCTTCAAACACTCTCACTGAAATGGTAGAACTTACAACATATATATAGTTTTGCGGGAAAACTAAATAAATTGTGAAAACCAAAAAAAAGAAGACCAGTTGAAGGTGTTCCTATGAAATCCTAGGTCCTAACTTGGTGGTTCCTTAAAGATTTTAATGGACAATTTTATGGAACAAAGTATAATAAGTAAAATTATCCTTCAAAATATCCAAAAGGTCATAAAAGCGTTCAGGGAATAATCCCTAACAAATTTTTAGAACTCTTTGAAACGTTTTGAGTTCATTTGAGTTTATTATATTGTTAAATTAATCATCCAAAACTTTGTATTTAGTTTCAATAAATTAATACACTCTATGCTCAGTGTATCTTGATATTTTAATTATCTCAAGTGTGGGGTAATCAGTCAGTCACTTAATGTTTTACTTAAGGGTTATGTAAGTGGATGCCCTTAGGGCAAACCTGAGTAATTAAGGATCTTATACCATCATTGAAGTTGGGCTTGTAGTGTTTAAAGGTGTTAATCAATCATGTCTTTCTTATTTAAACCTCATTAAACAAGTTCAAATATAAATCATAGCTCACTACTAAGCCCTTAAATCCAATCTTCATGATAGATTTATAATAATTGAAATGTTAATTTAAGTGATAACTATTCTCATTAAAGGAGCATATTATCATCTAACTACCAATTAGGGGGCTTCAAATAAGTGAATTATTATCTTCCTAGATTAAGCCCACTACTTTAGTATCATCCAACTAAATTACCTCCAAGTCATAACAATTTATGAAATTATAATTTTACCCTTATCATAAAAATGTGGCAATTTGGTTTCTACCTTTTATCTCATTAAACTTTAAACATCCAAAAGTGTTCACTATGACCAAAATTGCTCATTTACCCTTTGATTAATCCTAAATTTTAAGTAAGACATCAATATCCAAAATTAGAAAATTTGCCCTTAGGGCTCTCCACTTCATAACTTATCAAATATAACTCAAAAGACTTTAAAAAATTTATGGTACCCCACTCATGAGTCAATTAAAGTATCAGAGGAGAAAATGTGATTTTTCTAATTTTTATATAATTAATATAATTATTTTAACTAAAAAAAAGATTTTTAATATTAATTTACTTAACTAATCAATGTCAAGTTTTTTGTTCATGAAAGAATTATTAGAGGTTATACTAGGCAAGAGGACCACTTGGAAATTTCATAATTTTTAAAGTTATATTTGAATTATTATATTTATTTAATGGTTTTTGTGATTATTTAAATAGAAAATGTGTTTTAGTTTCAAAATTAAATTTTTATATTTTTCATAAATCTCCTTGAGTTTAAAGAACTCATAGAAATAAACTTTTCATTTTTGTGACTCTTATTTTACTTATTATAATTATTTTAATGGAAAATTATGAAAAATACATTTTTGGCATTTAAAAATACATAACTAAATCAAGAAAACTAAGAAAAATATTTTAAAGGGTTCCAAGTGATCAGGTAACAATTAGGAACAATTTAGCATTTTTTATGTTTTTGGAATTTTTAATCATTTATAATTATTTTTAATTCAAAATATAACTAAAAATGAACTATTTTTTTAAAATATTTTTTATTTTTTCTAAGTGCTCCTAATCAAAAGGAACTCGAAAAATCACTTTTCATAACTTCGTAATTATAGTAAATTTATTATAATTGTTTTAATGCAAAATTTTGATTTTACTTTGAAAATAGACTTTAGTGGTTAAATTAATTCAAATGAGTTTCAAATTTTTATAATGAATTAAAGTAGACATGATTTACAGTGTGAAATCTGTTTTTGTAATTTTTGTAATATATTATATTTATTTATTTTTTTATGAATTTAAGTGACTTAATTAGCTAAAAAATTATGTACGAACATTAAAATAAATTTAATATTTTTCCTAGAGTCCTCTGACCACAAGAAACCTAATAAAACAAGTCTCAAATTTATCTAATTTATATTTTAAATTTACAAATTTATTTTAAGCAAAAATAAACAACTAGGCTTGAAAATTAGGGTTTCAAAGCTAGAGATGCTCTCTGGCCTTAGAAAATTCAGAGAACATCCCTAATAACATGAGAAATCAACCCCTAAAGTTCGTGATTATTATTTACTTAATTAGAATTAAAATAGATTTGAGGGTATTTTATTAATTAAAAATTAGATACACGCCAAAAAATTTTTATTTTTATTCCACATTTTTTCCTCTGTTCACTGAGTAAGAGGGTATTTTTATTTCATTTTTACAATTTTTCTACACCAGGTTTTGGATTTTCTAAGTTCTAGAATTTATTTAAATCATTTAAACTTATTTTCCTACTTAACACAGTCAGACGGTAGCACAACATTGGACTCTCCGAAGCTTCGTACCACTCACTTTGATTCGGTGCACTTTCTATTTCAGCTTCTACTTCGCCACACATTCATGCACTGTTTCTTCGTTTGATGCCATCTCATCCATTGGATCTATACATGTGCTAAGCGGATGACATCCGTTCATCATCCTCGATTGTTCTAACCTGAGAAGCATCCATACTAAATTGCTTTGATCTCACTCGATACTTAATGAAATCACTCATGATTTGTTCCTACACGTGCATCTCACCGAGATGAACTTATCCATATGGTTGATCAAGTATGGAGATAAACTTTTCATCCCAAAAGCCTAAACAGAGCTTTTATAAACTTTTCTTCACTCAAGATGGAATGGTTCTTCGCATTCATTGTGACCTCATGAAGCTCCTCCAAGTGTTGATTTGAGCTGTGGTTGAGTCTAACTAAGCGTTCGTTCAGAGGGTGGTGTGACCTTAGTCTAACAGTGGTTTGGAAAGCTCAAAATGATGGTTCTTGAGTGGGAAACTTCTCTTTAAGCTTTGGTGAAGCTTAAGAGCAATTCAATTTAGAGTTTGAGTGAGTTTGGTGGGATTATCATAAAAGGTCCTAAATTTGAGCTGTGAAGTTAAGCTTGGACAGTGAAAATTAGGGTTGGGAATGGTGGAGATGAGCTTCTCTGGGTTGTTGGGGAGTCTGGGAAAATTTTTGTAGAGTTTTGTTAATATTTGAGTACTCTCTTCTCCTTGATCGTGGAGGAGGGGGATTTAAATAAAGGAGTTTTGGGCTTTAATAGGGCTGGCCAGTGGGTTCAATGGGAAGTTTAGGAGGAGGGAGGAGAAGCTCTAACATTCAATGGGATTGAGTCAAGTCAGGGAGTTTAAAATTTGGCTTTTGGCCATGGGGTCCTCTCAGTTCTTGTGTTTTTCGATGACTAGACTAGCCAGCTAGGCCAGGGCTAGTGGCCAAGTAGTTCAAGAGAGCCAAAGGAAGCCTTAATTGTGATTAGTTGGATGGCTTGATGGATGATAGAATATCTTTCTTTGGTTTAGCTAATTTAAGAAGGCATTCCATAATTTGGGGGACCCTTTTTCCATGGCTCATGTAAAATTGGCTAGATGGATATATCTTAGCACATAGGGTCAAAATTGTCGTTGTGGTAACCATGATTTGGTTAATTTCAGTGGGTTTGGCCAAGTTTGGGGTTTGGGTTCAAATTTGGGCTAATGGTTTGAACTTGGGTTTAGGTTGGGTTTAGATAAATATTTGGGTCAAGTGATTGATCAAATTAATGTGGATGATTGTTATGATAAATTTGGAAAATAAATTGGGTGATTTTGAATATATTTGGGAGTTCAATTTAGTGAAATTGGGTCATGGTCAAATTTGTAGCATTTGGGCTAGACATGGGTTTGGATTGGGCTAGGGTTTGGATTGGATTCAATTGATTGTTCAAAATGGTTCAAGGGATTGTGATGAAAACTTTTAGATATCAATTTGGTTGAAATTTAGGAGTTATAGAGTTCAATTTGGGGGATTTTGAATTTTGGGGCAACATTAAGGGTTTTGATTAAAGTTGGATTTTGGTGAGGTTTCAGGCTAGTCTAGGACAAATTGCTGGCTCAAATTGATGTAAGGGAGTGTCATGAAGAGTTTAGAATTCAAAATGGAAGAGTTAGAGCAAGTTAAGGGACTCAATTTGGGGAAAATTGAGGTAATGGTCAAAATTTGGGCTTCTAAGTGAGCTCGAATTTAGTTTGAAATTGGGTTCAATTGAGCTTCAATTGGGATTTGGCATGATGAATTGAGTTTAGAATTGAAATTGGGGAGGATTAAAGTAAAATTATTGGAAATTGAATTATTAAAATATGTTGAGAAACATATGTTCCAAAAGGGCTATGATTTCTACAACATGGTGAGAATCACATTTCATTTCATGGGAAACGATGTCATCCATGGAGTTGAGTGCAAATAGATAGATAAATATACATTGTTGGATGCAGAATTAGAGATTATAAGGTAATATATTAAAATCCCCAATTTGGTCTATTTTTTGGAAACTGATGCGATATTGTTAGCCCTCAGATGATGGAGTAGTGGGAGCTCCGGAGTGGCAACCGATATCCTCCCAGCCTAACCACACAATTAGAGACCAAACTCTAGATTAGTTAATGTTCTTTATGCACTCGGAAGAGGGTAAAGAATAGCATTGCTCCTATTTGGAACAAAACAAAACATATTCAAATGATTTTAATTTCTTCACAATCTATATACTCATTGTAAAGGGGAAGGATATTTTCTGAAAATTGAAATCTTCATCACAAAAATTTTGTTTAGTTTTCGTAATTTAACTTTTAAAAGTTTAGTAATTATTTTAATTAACTTTGTCTTTTTACTGTATTTTATTTAGCATTCACTATATTACTTTATATTCAAATTTAGCACTTCACTTTTATAGTTTAAAATTGTAGTTTACACTATAATTGTAAGAATTTACTCATAGGCATTGTTGACCACAATTTGAGGTCTTACTTCTCCTTTCTTTAATTACTCTAGGATCTAGCCTTAGGATTTTTCTATTATGACTCTCCTAGAGGACTAGACCGGGACCTCCAATATTTAGAAATTCAAGCCATTTCATTGCTCCTTGAAGGTTCATATGGACGATTTCTAATTCTTGACGTCCAATTGATTCAATTAAAGTCGACATACTGAAACTCTTGTTGAGTTCCCATAGGAATTTGAAAAACATAACTGGACCCCATGACATGTGTGACATTTGATTTTCTGTGGCGAACAGTTTACTTGATTTTAGTTGTCGCTTATGTGAGGATCGGTCAATGTTATACTCGTTAAACGACTTAGATTGGACCAAAATAACTTCTTTTGCCACAACAAATGTGAATTAAATTTAAATTGGCATGATATTCGACAAACTTGCCTTGGTGCCCCGGATGATGAAACGAACCACTCCAATGCGTCCAGAATGTCGATTTTGGCTGGGAAGAAAATTTAACTTGATAGGGTTCCGAGTTGGATTAAGTTGTGCATAAATTGATAAATTTTGATTAAAATAATATTTTTTTATTATTTATTTAGTAAATTCAATTAAATAAAAAAAACTTGCGCTTCTTTCTGCACTCACGCCTTCTTCTGTCATGCCCTAACCAAACCCTCGCCTCCCTTATTCAGTGATTCTCTCATTCTCAAAGCTCCCTGCCAATTTTTTGACACCTTCCTCCTTTCCGAGCCCTCGTCGTCGGTTGCTCCACTGGGAGGAATTTTCCCGCCTAAAAGGGTATAGTAACCTTATTACTTTTAATCTTGATAGGTTTCTTACCCTTTGTGGGTGGTTCTCCTCACCGCCTTGATTCTCACCGGCATTAAGATCCTTCTACTCTGTCACCTATAAATACCCCTTTGAGGGGGAGGACTCGGTTGAATTTTTTTGGCTTGCCAGCCATTACAACAATCTAGGGAACTCTCATTGGTGATTACCTCTGATTTTTTTTCACATCCTCTGGAAGTAAGTCTTTCCTTCTCCCATTTCTTTCTTTTCTTCTTTCTTTAGTCATATAAAGAAATTCCCTCATATAGCTTTACTTAGGTAATTGAGAATTGAAATGGATGTTCTCAGTTATAAGTTCAGAGGATTTATAAGTGCTTTGTGATACTTTCTTTTGAGGAGCAGTATGCATATGTCGATGTTGTGATTCTTTTATCAATTTAGTTGCGTTCTTTGCTTTCCTATAGTTTTTTTTGAGGAATTTGTATACATACCCCTCTTATTTGTGATATTCACATAGTTGATTGGTTCCAGCATAGTAAATTATTGCTGAAATGACCATTTGATTTCAATATAATATTCATTTCATCTTATAGATTGTATTCATGCAATACTACATTTATATAGGAGCACTATGATACACTTTACATTAACTACCAAAAAGAATAGTTTCAGAAGACATGTATATTTCGGTTTAGTCATCAATCACGGCATAGAGGTGATATTGCAAATTATTACATTCTTGCCATTTATATGAAGCCTAAGGCAGGCATTTTGAAATCATTTAGAGTCCCCAACTATACGTTACAAAGAATTATATTGGTATTTTAGCTGTATGTTCATGTTATATTAAAAGAAAAGAAAACAATTCTTAAGGAAATATTATTTAATATCCAGGTATTTATAATCCAAATTTTGTAGTGACTTACAAGAATATGTACAACTGCATGAGTTTTATTTTTAAAAAAAATTATTTCACCTAGAGAATTCGTATGATGTGTCTCATGACGCTTCAGCTCAACATTCCTGATGATAGCAGAGGCATTATTGTTTACTTTATCTTATGAATTTATATGTTTGTCAATCTCTATTGTATGTTATGGTTGTTTTAACATTCGGAGAAAGAGGACCTTGATGCTTGATAATATAAGGAACAATAAGCCAACTAATCCAGACTTGCATCCAGTTTATTTGAAGATTAATGTTGTCGTTCTTTACTTGATTGAATCAAGTTACCACTGCATTTGGAATTCTTGATGGTTCAGCATGAATACTGAGGCATTCATATTAAGAATGTTTGAGTCAGTTATTATGTTGAGCATATTTTATATATATTGATTTATATTTTATAACTTTGGATGAGCTTAATCCATTAATGATACATGTGATTTTTTTTATATGAAAATGCCAATACCTATCAAATTGGTTAAAAGGCAGACTATCACTTTGCATGATAAGATCTTCTAATGATGACATTTTTTATAAAAGGAATTTCTACGTTCCTAAGAGAATTTATCATGAGTTTTATTACCCATTTGTAACACAACCTTCGTACAATCCTTTGAGAAGTTTTGTGCTCATATTGCAGATAGTTTTCTTATGTTTCTTGATAAAACTTTTATTTTATTTGATCTTCATACATCTAAAGCTTATTTCAACTTTATGCTCCAAATTTTGTATGAAAGGATATCATAAACTTGCTATGTGAGGGCTCCTATATGTTAATTTGGTTGTTTCCTCTGCTGCCTTACCCGAGAACACCTATTTGGGCACTTTTCTTGTTAGCTTGGTGGTTTCCTGGTTGCTCTACCTGAAAACTATTATGTGGGGGTTCTTCAATGTTAATTTGGTTGTTTCCCCTGTTGCCTTATTTGAGAACACCTATTTGGGCACTTTTCTTGTTAGCTTGGTGGTTTCCTTGTTGCTCTACNGGTGGTTTCCTTATTGCTTTTCTTGAAAACTACAATGTTTGGGATCTTCTATGTTGATTTGGTTGTTTCCCCTACTGCCTCACCCGAGAACACCTATTTGGGCACTTTTCTTATTAGCTTGGTGGTTTCCTTGTTGCTCTACCCGAAACCTTCTATTTGGGGGTTCTTCCATATTAATTTGGTTGTTTCCTCTGCTGCCTCACCTGAGAACACCTATGAAGGTCCCTTTGTGTTGGTTTTTTCGTTTTCTTATTGCTCTAACTGAAACCTGCTATGTGAGGGCTCCTCTATGTTAGTTTGGTCGTTTCTCCTGCTGCCTTGTTTGAACTTGTTGGTGGGTGGATTCTTTTATTTTGCTGAGGATTTGCCTCCCTGCTGCCTGATACGCTTAAAAATGTACCATTTTTCATGCTATATTTTATTATGATATTGCACTTTAAAGGTAAGTTTTCTTGTGTTTTTGTTTATAGATACATCAAATTAAATAATTTGGAGTGATTGGAGCAAAAGGAACATAAATGGACCAAAATGGAGCAAATCGGAGCAAATCGGGTCGAATTGGGGCACACCGAAGCTATGAGGACTGAAAGCATACACTTAAGTACTTGTGCCCGGTGCTTATGCACCAAAAATGGTGCTTAGGCGCCACCAGACAGAGAGGGGGGTGCTTAAGCGCCCCAGAATCAGCGCTTAGGCGATAGTGACAGTTTTTAGCATAACTTCTTTAATATACATCGGATTTGGACAATTTTTAAAAGAATGTTTTGTGAATTTGTTAGGGAATTTGACCATGACTTTATATATGCTTAAAAATATAATTATTTAATACTGCTGCTAAAAGATTTAATTCCTCAGCAACTGTACCAAAACTTAGTAACAGTTATGAATTTGATAAAGATGGATGTATAAAACATTCAATAATTGTAAAGTCACACTTATCAACGCAAGTATATGTATTGCTCAAGTAATATAGGGCTCTAATGGAGTCCTAGATATCGATCCCACAAAGAGTAATATTAGAACTACGAACTAAGATTTTAGAAAAGTAATACTTTAATCGCAATAATGGAGTTCAATTTGCTTATCTGTCACTAATAGGCAATTGAAATAAATATGTAATTTTAATAACTATTAAATAACTAATTATACTAATGAAGGCTCTAATGTGATATTCAATATATAAGAAAGCATCATTCTCCTTGTCAAGGAATTATAGTAAATGGATAAAGTGAATCAGTTCAATTTGTATTGTGTCAAATAAGAGCATACTTATTCTTTACCCTTTGGTCCAGGCATAAAGAACATTGACTAATCCTATGCTTGTTTATTGAATCTGTGGCTAGGCTATGAGGATACCAGCTCTCACTTCGAAGCTCCCATGCTCCCCACACCTAGAGCTAACATCTACACTTCAGCACCCAAACAATAGGACCAAAATGGGGATTTTAGTTTGTCACTCTAAAATCTCCAATTCTACGCCCGATAATATTATTTCCCTATTTATTTGCACCCAACTTTTAAAGGATTTGACCTCCCTGAATCTTGGATGCAATCTTCACTTTAGCTGTAAAACTCAACATATCTTAAAAAATCAATTGGCCAGATTGAAAGTAAATTAAGATTGAAGTGAAAAGATCTTCATAATTTCTTAAACATTTTCATGGCTTCACCAATTCAAATCACCATTTCAAAAATCTCAAGAAAAGGAGAAAGACAGAGAAAACTACTCAGATCTCATGGGGAAAACAACAAAGCTAGGAATTCATATACAAAATCAAAGTCATACAAACTACAATAATAAATAAACTTATCTCTATTTTCTTTCCAAATAAACTCCTCGAAGTTCCTCTGAATCTCTTTCTTTCTTTATAGCACACAGAATTCCTCTTCAAACCAGTAAGGAGGAAGAAATCTCTCACGTTCCCTCCACTCTTTCATTCTCTCAAAGAATTCCTCACAATTTAGACTCTCTACACTTTTTTACACTTCAATTTGGAGTTTCTCCTTCTCAATTTTTGGCCAATGTCTTCTCTTTAAAGATGTGGATGACCTTTCCCAAGATTTGCCTAAGAACCCCTCCAAAATTCATCATTATCCTTTGCCTGATTGGACATAACTGCCGATCTCGCCGTTGGCGGCCTCGAGGGCGCCGTCGGCGGGCCTCTGAGTGAATTAATTTTGGAGTCTCGGGAAAATCTCGTCGTCGGCGCCGTTGGGCTCGCCGTCGACGCTCTAGTTTAAATCTACATATTTTGGTCCTTTTTGCTCCAAATTTGCTCCTTTTTGCATCTTTTTGCTCCAATGACCCTAATTCATCATTCCTGCGACAAAACATCAAAAATACCTTTCTTTAAAGTGCAATTTCATCAAAAATAGTATAAAATAGGTATGAAAATCTCAACATATTTTCTTTTGATCAGGATTCATTGTAATTGATAAAATGGAGTTTCTAGATGGATTTTGAGCGGTTAGGAGTTTTGAAGAGGCACTCAAGCACTATTTGGAAGATTCATTAAATCTGGACAGTTTTGAAGAGACACTTAAGAAACTCTTGGGAAACTATAAATAAGGCTTGTAAATGTTCTTAAAAACTCTCTTGAATATCTCTTGGACTTTGGAATTAATTAAAAAAGGAGAATAATACTTAGAGAAGAAGAAGGCATGGGCGTGAGCCCCAAGTTGGGCGGCAAGGTGAGAGAGAAAGAGAGAGAGTGAGAGATTTATTTTTTTCTTTTCACTTTGTTCTTCGAGAGGATTGTAAGGAGTTTGCTTTTGTTATACAAGGAGAGTTTTATTTCCATCAGAGATAAGTATTTTCATTTTATTTTTATTTGAACTTAGTGCGTTGTTTGTATCGTTTGAAAAACTTGTGCAACAAAAAGTTCCTGTTATTTTTGTATGTGTAGTGAGTAGTTTTCTTTACTCTTTCATCTTATAATGAATTAGTATGCATGTGTAGTATATATAATTGACTAGAGTTAGAATATATTGTGATGATTTTACTTTTTTCTTAATTTACATGTAAACTCGATCAACTTGCATGTTAAAATTTGTTGTGAGAACATGTAAGATCCAGGATGGTATTGTCTCAATCAACTGTGGTTGAATCACATGAGATTGTATGGATGAGAATGTAGTCCATGTGGTTGAGTGCAAATAAATGGGAAAATAATCTTTAATGGGTGTTGAATTAGAGGACTTTAGAGTGACAGGCTAAAGCCCCCTAATTTGGTCTCTTGTTTTAGGTTTTGATGTGAGACGTTAGTCTCCAGGTGGAGGGATAAGAGGGAACTCTAGAGTGAGAGCTAGTATCTTCCCTTCCTAGCCCTTCTTCAAAACTATTCAAACTTTAAATTAACCAATGTTCTTTATATCATCTCTACTAAGGGTAAGGAATATAATTGCTCCTATTTGTCACAATCTCTCTCGCTACTTGTTTTACTTTTACGCATGTCACTAATTTCATTGCATGAGGAAGAGTACTTTTAATATATTAAACCCCACTTTCTGATTTTCACTAAGTATTTTAGTTTAGGAGTAGAAGTAGAATTGTAGTGAAATTATAGGATATAATCAAAACCAAAACTTTATCAACCTTCCAAGCTAGGGTGTGTTATTCTAAACTTGAACTTCTTTTTGTGATTACTCTCGATCTTCGTAGGATCGATATTTGGGGCTCAATCAGAAAGCCATATATTACTTTATAACAATATGTATACTTGAATAGAATCCCTATAAATATAATTGAAATCTTACTTTACTCAAGTTTGGGATTAAGTTTTTGGCGTCGTTGCCGGGGATTAAACTTTTCAAGCTGTGGTGTCAACTTCATAAATCCTTACATATACAAAATATTAGGATCAATTTTTAGCGCCGTTGCTAGGGATTAAAGTCTTCAAGCAGTGGTGTCAACTTCATAAATCTTACATATACAAAATACTGAGATCGTTGCCCCTCTACTAGCCACCTTTTCTACTTGTAAGGAAGAGTTAGATGGTATATCTATTTGCTTGATATCTTAGGAAGATTGAAATGCCTAGTTCTTTGGGTTGAATTGAATACAATGTAATGCCCCTTTTGATATTTGTTGGGAGAGCTGGAGTTAGTTTCTTTTAGTTATTCAAGAAATTCTATAGAAACTTTTCTTTGTTCATCTGATTTGGATTTGGAAATAGTCAAAGCTTATCTTGGGAATTTATACTTTTCGCTTACATCATTTGAATAATGAATTTTCATTAAAAAAAGGCATTTGAAACATCAAGATGGCCTATAAGTTCGAGATGTGGGGTAAAAAGGCAATGATGCAAAGAACCACTAATTAACTTTTCTTGTAGCTGAAAAATATAAAATCAATATTCAATTAGTAAGATGCCCTTTCACTTCTTTAAGTCGTCGGTAGCCCTAACCCTTCCTTAAATGGTTTCAGAACTGGTGGTTATAAAAGAACAAATACTACAGATACTACACTTGTGAAAAAGAATAGATCTTAGAGATATTACACAGATACTACACTTACAAAAGTAAGAATAGATATGAAACTGCACCATAGACGCCACATATTAATTAATACATATATATATTTGATATCACCTACATATACACTCCACATATCACATATTACACTTCATACACCTCATATAGATACATCAAATTCTAGATTGATAAGTTTAAAACACCCCACGTATTAAATAATACATCTCATACACCACACATAGATACACTACACACCTTTAATTGATAAGTTTAAATACCACACAACAAATACCACCTATTAGACGTCGACACACTGTACACTGTTGATCAATCAGTTCAGATATTACACATCACTTATTTTTAATATCACACATAGGTGCACCACACCCTGATAAGTACAGATACTATCCTCGATTGGTATATTTTGCCTTTAACCAGATAAGTTCAGAAACTATTTGGGTTCACCAATTCATTAAATGATAGGGTTTAGGGTTGCCCGACTCTAGGGATGATTCATTGGTGACTTCTGATTGATATTGATTAGTAGACTTTGATATTTCAGTTGCAAGTGGGATCGAGATAAAAGAGAGAAGAAGTCTAGTCTGAGTCTAACCCCAAATTAAAAACTTATATCTCACTTTAAATTTTCATATGCTTATCCCTTAGCCTTTCTTTTATAATCTGCAAATGTTTTTCTAATCCCTTTATGTTATGAAATTGCAATATGTTTTGTAGCATCAGCAGAATTAACCATGTACTCTTTTAATTGTTTCAGTTTCTTTACTTTTCTTACTACATAGTTCTTTCTTTTTTGTACATTTCTTTTCCTTTTGTATTGTATTGTATCTTTCTACATGTCCTTGCATTCTCTTTACCATACTTTGTTATATAGCTTCTTCTTCTTTCTTTACTGTATTGTATACATTCGTTTGTACCCATGCTTTAAGTTACTACCTTGTTGGCATGTTTATACAGTACCCTAGGATAGGCCGCACGAGGCATGGTTTTCTTTCCCTTACTCTTTTCACGTAATGAGATAAAGATGTGGTCGGTTGACGATTCATCTCCAGATAGTGGTCGGGACTACATCAGAAGGTGGAGAGAGGAATTTCAGCTGAACTTCCGTGGACTTAAATAATATACCTAAAGGACGTCGAGGTTGTTCATCTGACATGACGTAAATCTTCATTCTCTATGTTTTAGGACTTTCTATGATTTTATATCGTATGATATAAGTCCGAAACTTTTTTGGATTCTAAGGTTATCGTCTGATACGACATAAATCCTCTTATTTTCTCAGGCCATTTGCATATGATATGCAAATGTAAGTCCCAAACATTTAGATAACTTGTAGAACTGAAACATCACATAATTTCCTTTTAAAAAACGTAAAGTCAAATCATAGGTTAGTTTGAGATGTCACTGAATCTTATTCGGTATCTTTGACATCTCTTACTCTTCGCTCCTTTGTATTTTGGAAATAACTCTTCCATATTAGGCCATTCCCATTTGACTTTCCTATAAATAATTATGGAAACTTAAACGTCAAATTCTTGAAGATGAAACCCTGATCTTAATTGAGAGTTTTCTTAGGTGACTTCAATTGCCTTAAATGAGAATGAAGAAGTCAAACTGCCTGAGACCTCCCTTCTCTTAGGAGGGAGTAGGTTTCATCCACTATCCACTACTCTTAATGAGGAAGACATTTAGAGGATTGCTGCAACCAAGTGAAAGCTAAAAGATTCATACCATTAGCTCGAGTTCATACAATCTTTAAGAAATTGACAAAGAAGGAAGGATGTTCTGTTGTTGAAATTCTTAATAGGATGGGATTTGCAGTGTCACCCCAAGTGAGAAGTAAGATACTAAAAAATGATAAGTTTGTTTCATAACCCGTAAGGAGGGATATAAGAAGAAGAGAAGGTTTGCTTCTACAAACCTCTCATTGATTCCATTTAGATGGTCATCGTGCGGGTCTTGTTTCTGCCACTGTCGCTCCACTGCCACCCAGAATTCCCTTTAAACAGCATCTAGGAGCGTGTGTTTCTCCTATTTTTGTTATTGTCACTCCTACAACTATCATCTCCTTGAGTCTTTGGGGATGAAAATCGATTAAAACCCATCTCATACCAAGAGTAAGCGTACCAATTATACAGAATAATTCTTTACCTTGGCCATAGAGGTTAGGGAATAATAAAAAGTTACTTGCCGGTGTGTTTGGTTCAAACACTAGGAGACCCACTAGTTCTCAGCATTTAGATATCACCAATGTGTCACCTGATCCCAACATATTTACATCTGAGAAGATGTTGTGGCAGCCTAGGGTTGCTAAAACAACATATGCAGAAATACCCAAATTGGAGAATTCTAGAAAAACTCCCAGTGTGATGTGTTGCCTACCACGATTGCTACTGAGAATACTACTTGTCAGATGTTGCCAGTTGATTTTAACTTACTTAAGGAGGATTTGATTGAGACAAAGTTGGAGAAACCCAGGAAAGACATTAAACAATTTTCTAAAGAAAGAAAAGATGAATTGGATGATGAAGAAGATCTGACCGATTACATGGATGAAGATTTTACTAAGATAAACGTTGTGGAGACTAGAGCATCTTCGTTCTTAAAAGAAGCGCTGATTGAGGAAAATTCCATTGAAATACTAAAAAGAGTCATTCAGCAAAAGGATGAGCAGATAGAATACATGAAAAAGAAAATGGAACAAATGATGGCTGCTATTATGACCTTACAGAGTCAGCCACAGTCCCCGAAAGTAGTACCTGCCGAGGTAAATCAATCGGATATTATTCAGATTGATGATAACAAGAAGGAATCTACGTCCGTGAACAAATAAGAACAATATAAGAAAGATCTTATTCCAAATTCAGTACCAGAAAAGGATATTAAAAGTTTGATAGAACAACAGGCGAGAGAAAACTTGGCGTACTCTAAAGGTAGAGAATCAATTTTAGAGGGTAGACCCCATCCTGAAAAATTTGACACCGTACAGTATCCTAAAGGTTTTGTACCACCTCTTTTTAAAACTTTTGATGGAACAGGGAATCCTCGATAGCATGTTGTACATTTTCACGCCAGTTGTTGCAATGCAGGAGGAAATGAAGCATTACTTTTCCAACTGTTTGTTAGTAGTCTGTCAGAAGTCGCATTCGATTAGTATGTAGAATTGTTGAACGGTTATGTTAAGACATTTATAGAATTAGAAAATCTCTTTATCAAATGATTTTTCTGGGCTTAGCACCACATCACTGTTGGTGATTTAGTGGTTGAGAAACAAAAAACGAATGAGACTTTAGTAGACTATATTTTATGCTAGAGGAATTTTAGCATGAAATGTGAACCTCAGCTTCAAGAACAACACGAGATTGAGATATTATTGAAGAGTATTCACGGACCAATTGCATTCCTTCTCAAGGGGTTTACAATTAAAACTTTTAAAAAATTTCTTAGCAAATCTGGGAGTCTCCAGGAAGAGGTGAAGCAACTTGGTTTCATTGAGAAGTTTGAAAAATAAAGACCCGCAAAAATCTTTGAGAAAAAGTCTGGAACTGTTGCAATCATTAACAAGGGTAAACAACTACCAGAAATAAAGCTTGAACGACTGCAACAAAGCCATAAACCTCCTCAGTAATACCACCCACTATCATCCCAACAAAGGTCTTACCAGAAAATAGCAGACCAGTCACGACCATAGCAGAACGTTTAAATAAAGTATATCCTTTTAAAGATGAGGAAGTCCAAAAAATGTTTTGTAATTTGATTAAGAAGCTAGAATTCAAATTTCCTGAACCTAAGAAGCCCAATGAGTTGATAAGAAGGATAACCCAATGTATTGTCCATATCATAGAATGATTGGACATACTTTCGAAAACTGCTTTTCTTTTAAGAATTGGCTGGAATACAATCTCAAGATAGGGAACATAATAACCCTGAAAGAGTATATGAGAGAACCTAGAGAAGGTTCAATCAATATAATTTCAGTTGAGCCTATTGTTCAGATCGATCCTTACGCAGTTGACGATGGATGGAATATAGTTTGGACAAGATTTTTGAAGAAGATACTTAATTAGATTCAGAATGCTTCAGTACAAGCCATAATTCAAAATCCAGAACCCATTAAACCAGTATTATCAATTATAATAGAAGAAGATTCGAAGAAGAAAATTGAAGAATTCATCAAAAAGCCAAAGCGTGAGATGAGATTTGATTGCCCAAGATTAGTTTTTTATGGATTTGGGAGAGAAACCTCTCAACCCACTGAATTTGTATGATTTCTTCTTTGCTCCTCCAGGGGCGTGTAATACTATGGAATTCTATTTTGGCTACGTTTTGGCTATTTATGTTGATGATGTGATTGATGGTAACCATTCTAATCCCGATGATAATCTCAATCCTCATAATGATTCTCAAATCGTACAAAATTTTGATACATGTAATGGTGATCTGGGAAAGGATATTGATGGTAACAATTATGATTCATAAATTGATGCACACGTCTTTGAATTTCACGGATCGCCGATCTCAATAGAATTAGAATCTTCAGATTCAGAAGAAACCTTGGAAGAATTAGTTACTCCAGCTCACGTGGAGGTAGTACCTGAGTTAATTCAGTAATTAGAAGAGATAAAAGAAATAAATTTGAGATGTGGAAAAGTATTGCCTCTGAAAATGGGTCCAATGGCTATGGCAAAACAAGTAGTTATTCAGGACAATCTAGTTCCACCAATCAATGAGGTATCGACTAAAAAAGAGAATGAGGAACCAAGCATTAAGGTGGACTATAATGTACTAGCCCATTTGAGGAAGTTACAAACCAAGTTGAGCATATTCGATGCCCTGATCCTATCCAAGGAAATGAGGGAAGCTTTGATAAAGGCTCTACTTGATCAAGACATCTGTTTAGCTTAGCTTGCTAGTAGCTCAGTAGATGAGGTTTATTCAATGAAAGAACAGACAAAGATAACTTTCACCGACGATGATTTATTGCTTGACACTATTGATTATAACTGTTCACTGTACATTTCTTTCAATATTGGCAATTTCGTTCTTTCTAGAATATTAGTAGATCTAGGAGTGTCCATTAATATAATGAGTTTACAAACATTGGCTTATCTGGACATAGATGCAAGACAATTGACTGTTGATAAGATGATGCTGAGAGGCTTTAACCAGAAAGGGGAAAGAGCTCTTGGATCAATGACGTTGCTGATGAAAATTGGAGAATTAGTAACAACTTCAAAATTCCATATCATCGACTTTGAAACTTTATTTAATGCTCTCTTAGGCCAACCCTGGATACATGAAAATTGATTAGTTCATTCATCTCTACATCAATGCATAAAGTACCATCATGAAGGACAGGAATATTGCATAAAAGGATATCTACATCCATTTTTATATCATGAAGTAGGTATTCATGAAGATGTTGCTTACTATACTCCCCAAAAAAAGAATGTTCTATCTCAAGGTATTGTTGCAAGTAAAGTAAAAGATCCAGAAGGTACATAAGGACAAAACCACTGAGTACCGATTCAACGATCTTTTATCAGTCCTTTACAACAAGAGGGTGAGAGTTTCTCTAGAACTCTTATCCAAGGTCGAGACCGGGGACGAGGTCGTGGAAGGAGAGATAGAATTGTTGAAAAAAAAAATTCAATTATCAACATTGGTTTGGAAGACAGTTCTGAAGATGATAAAGTCAAGAAAGATGCAATGACGATCAACCAGTAGAAACCTCAGTTCCAAATCGATCTAGAAGATGAAGAAAATTGTGAGTATAGCTCAATGTGATTGGATTAATCGTTGTGTACAAACTGTGGCACTCACCCCAATTTTTACTCATAAAATTGAGGGTCATACCGTCAAAGAAGTACATAGTACATGCATGAAAATAATTAAGTTTCATCGTGGCTCCTCATCTTTTAGTTCTGAAATCAATGTAAAACTAGAAGATGGTCTTTCTTCCAAATTAATGGAATTTCCATCGTGGCATGGGTTCTAATTTAAGAAAGATCATCTTCTAGTTTTACATTGATTTAAGAACTAAGAGAGGAGAAGCCACGTTGAAACTTAATTATTGTTCTTACTTAAGCTCGGTCTGACATACTGATTGTTTTTCTGTTTTGGTGCAAGAAAATGTTAGGAGGAAGAATGATCTTTACCTTCAAGAATGGGACGGGTTTTTCCCTTAACAAAGAGAAGTTTGAAAAAGGTCAACGATCAAATTTGATCTCAACTTTGACCAAATAGAGCTGGATTACAAAAGTTTGGCCTTAACCGTGGTCAACAAAGAAGAATTTTGCGAGCAAAAGCCTATTTAAAATTCAAGAGTAAGAATCAATTCACCGCTGAGAAGAAAAGAAAGTTAGAAAAAATTGATGAAGCGAAATCAAGTAACGTTGCAATTAATCCGATGAGTTCAATGGTAATGACTTCAAAGGGCAAGTTTGTTGGTGCTACTCTTACCGACGATCAACCGGAAGGTAAAGCAACACTTACTCACAGACAAAAAAGAAACCAAAATCACTGCATCCTTAAGATGTTGGAGCAATTAAAAGATCAAAGGGAATATGAAGGTGTTATTGAATAAATGACAATCACATTAAAAGAGAAAGCTTTTCATTGGCCAGTTGAAGTGCTACCGCAACCCGTGAAGGCTGTAGAATAGATGATTTCTAAGAAAGAAAGGATTGAAGAAAGATCTATGGAGGTTGAGCCTTACATTCGTCATATTGTCAAACTATTCCAGAACATGAGCTGGAAAAATATCAGAAAGTAAGAAAACAGAATTTTGAGCATTTTCAGAGGCTTCAAGGAAAGTATGTTAATATACTTAAAAGATTAGAATTGCACATCAATGTATTCACTGACAATGAGTAAGATGACATTGTGGAGCCTGTCCTTTTGGAAAGATACATGGGGTGTGCTAGTTGGTTAAGAAGAAGAACATATTTCGAGCCCAAGAAGTAGAAACACAACAAGAGAAGAGTTACGATACAATATGGTTGCTGCTACATTTTTGCTCAAGACAAGGAAGGAAATCCATCTGGAATAATTCTCCAATGCGAAGTTGACCCTTTACCATCATTTATAAAGAGGATAATCAAACGATTGGTGAACTGGCATATCTTGCCAGCAAATTGTATTCTTAATAGCTGCATAATTAACATCTATAAGGCTGATGACTAAATTCCTTCTCATGTTGATCATCAGGATTTTGCGAGACCATTTTGTACAATCTCATTCATCAACAAGTGTAACATTATGTTCAGGACAAAAATTTAGTTTGACGACAAAGGAGAATTTCAAGGTTCTGTGGAGATCCCTTTGTATGTGGGCTCGGTTTTGGTTCTGAAAGGGAACAACACAGATGTAGCTAAACACTGCATCCTTGGAGTAATATATCCAAGAGTTTCTATAACCCTCAGAAGGATGATTGAAGACAATGTGTCATTTTGTTTTAGGCCTGATCCTGAGATAGAGGATTTGTAACATTTTGAGCTATAAGTTGTTTAAAGACAGCATACCTCAATATATATTTAAGAGAAGTTGCTTCTATTTTTTCGATAATATTTTAGAAGGTGAGGCTAGTCTTTATTCAACTTACCATTTTGACATGAATAGCGATAGAGTATAGTTACTTGGACATTCTTATAGGATTGGGTTGATCATTTCGGTCAATGCCAATAGCTGAGGCGTGCTTGTGCAGCACACCACACCTATTGGGGGTTCATTTGTTGACCTCAATTTTGAGGTCTTCCTTTTCCTTTCTTTAAATACCCGTGGATCTAGCATTAGGATTTTTCTATTATGACTCTCCTAAAGGACTAGACTGGGACCTCCAATATTTAGAAATTCAAGACATTTCTTCATTCCTTAAAGTTTCATATAGACGGTTTCTAATTCTTGACATCCAATTGAGTCGATTAAAGCTGACATATTGAAACTCTTGTTGAGTTCCCATAGG
>NEWO01000113.1:1624045-1634266 GCA_003013225.1 Phalaenopsis aphrodite
ATATATATATATATATATATATATATATATATATATATATATATATATATATATATATATATATATGGGTTGCCTCCCACAAAGTGCTTGGTTTACATCGTCAGAACGACGTACCATTCTTTAATTAGGATGAATCAACATCAAAATTTCTTTAAAGTATGGCATTTGGGCTTCATAATAATGTTTCAATCGATGCCCATTAACTTTAAATATCTTTCCAATTTTAGGATATTTAATAACTACAGTTTCATAATGATTGACTTTAATCCCCTTAAATGGTCCTGACCATCTAGATTTCAGTTTTCCTGAAAATAATCTCAATCTTGTATTATATAATAGAACTTCTTATTCAGGTTCTAATTTCTTTTTTATAATCTTCTGATCATGTCATATTTTCATTTTCTCTTTATAGATTTTTGCATTATCATATGCTTCATTTCTTATTTCCTCAAGTTCATTGAGTTGCAATAATCTTTTCTCACCAGCATCTTTTAGATTATAATTAAAATCCTTAATAGTCTAAAATGCTTTATGCTCCAATTCTACCGGTAAGTGACATGTTTTTTTTTCCAAAAATAAGTCTATATGGGGACATTCCAATAGGAGTCTTATAAGCAGTTTTGTATGCCCATAGTGTAGTATCTAATCTAATAGACCAATCCAATTTATAGGGATTTACAACTTTTTCTAAAATTTGTTTTATTTCATGATTTGATATCTCTGCTAGACCGCTCTTTTGGGAATGATAAGCAGTAGAGAATTTATGCATAATATTATATTTTTTAATCAATTTCTCGATTCTCTTATTTCTAAAATGGGATCCTCCATCAATAATAATCACTCTCAGCATTCCATATCTTGTAAAAATATTTTTATTTAAAAATTTTGAAAACACTCCGAGCATCACATTTAGGTACAACAATAGCTTCAATATATTTGGACATATAATCAACAACAAGTAATATATATAAATTTCCAAATGAAGGCATAAATGGTCTCATAAAATCTAATCCCCACACATAAAAAATTTCAACTTCCAATGTGTAATTTAGAGTTATTTCATTTCTTCTAGAAAAATTTCCTACTCTCTGACATTGATCGCATGTTTTAATATATTCATTAACATCTCTAAAAAGAATATGCCAATAAAATCTAGCTTTCAAAATTTTATGTGCAGTTCTATTTGTTCCAAAATGTCTTCCAAATTCAGAATAATAACATCTTTCAATTATTTGTTGAGTTTCTTCATAAGGCACACACTTTCTAATAATTAGATCTTTACACTATTTATATAAATGTGGGTCATCCCAACAATAGAAATTTGAATCATAAATAAATTTCTTCAATTATTGAATCTTAACATCTGGTGGTAGAATATTACTCACAATATAATTTACTATATCGGCATACCAAGGTATATTCACTACATCAATATTATATAATTGTTCATTAGAGAAAGTTTCCAAAATTTCATTTGCAAAATTAGTTAATATTTCTTGTTCTAGTCTAGATAAATGATCAGCTATTTGATTATTATTTTCCTTCTATCAACTACAATAAAATCAAACCCTTGCAGAAGAAGTATCCATCTAATTAATATTGGTTTAGTATCATTCTTTTGCATCAAATATTTGATAGCAGAATAATATGTATGCACTATACATTTGGCTCCAATTAAGTAAGGTCTAAACTTATCAAAGGCATAGACTATAGCTAATAACTCTCTTTCAGTAGTAGTGTAATTAATTTGAGCATTATTTAAAGTTTTACTATCATAATATATTACTTTAAAAACTTTGTTGTGCATTTGTCCTAAAACAACTCCAATAACATAATCACTAGCATCACATATTATTTAAATTGGTTTCTTTCAATCACGTGGAACTATTATAGGTGCAATGATTAATTTATTTTTCAACAGTTCAAATGCTTTTATGCATTCCTCATTAAAATCAAATTTCATATCTTTTTCTAAAAGTTGGCATTAATGGCTTAGTTATTTTTGAAAAAAAATTTATATAACGTCTGTGGAAACCAACATGTCCTAGAAAACTTTTTACCCCTCTAACCGTAGTAAGAGGTGGTAATTTCTCAATAACTTGAATTTTTGCAAGATCAACTTCCATGTCATTTTTAGAAATTTTATGCCCAAGTACAATTACTCCTGCAACCATAAATTGATGTTTTTCCCAATTTAGTACTAGGTTGATTTTTTCACATATATCCAGAACCTTTTCTAAACTATTTAAACATAATTCAAATGAAGTTCCGAATACAGAAAAATCATCCATGATTACTTCCATTCCATGTTTAATTAATTTACTAAAAATTGACATCATATATCTTTGAAATGTCATAGGTGTGTTACATAGTCCAAAAGACATTCTACGAAAAGCAAATGTTCCATAAGGGCTTGTAAATGTTTTTTTTATCTTAATCCTTAGGAGTAATTAGAATTTTGTGATACACGATATATTCATTTAGAAAGCAGTAATATTTTTTTCCAGCCAATCTATTCAACATTTGGTCTAGAAAGGGTAAAGGAAAATGATCTTTTCTGGTGGTCATGTTTAATTTTCTATAGTCTATATAAATTTGCCAACCAGTAACTTGTCTTATTGGAATTAATTCATTTTTCTCATTTACTTCAACTGTCACTCCTCCTTTCTTTGGAACAAAGTGAATCAGACTTACCTAAGCACTGTTCGAAATAGGATATATAATTCCAACATCTAACCATTTTAAGATTTCATTTTTAACAACTTCTTTCATTATTGGGTTTAATCTCCTCTGAGGATAAGCTTTGGGTTTATAGTGTTCATCTAATAGAATTCTGTGCATAAAAATTGAAAGACTAATGACTTTAATATCTGTTAAAGTTCATTCAAAAGCTTTTTATATCTTTTCAACATTTTTATAAAATTTTGTTCTTAAATTTCAGTTAAATCAGAAGATTAAATAATAGGCAATGTAGATGAATCTCCTAAAAACACATATTTTGAATGGGCAGGTAATACTTTCAGTTCAAGTTGAGGTGGTTTAATACTTGAAGGAATAAGATTTTTATTATCATTTTTGAACAATTCTAAAGTTTCAAATTTCCTCGTGAACATAATCTAAATTCTCTTCTTTTATTTCATTCTCATTCTCACAATACTCTGCTTGCCTTAATTTTTCTTCAAGCACTTCCTTAAATTGCTCATTACTCAGATAAGCATTAACTTTCATCCTAAAACATTCATTATTGTTTTATATTGTAGGATATTTTATAGCTTTTGCAATATTAAATGTTACTTATTGATCATTGTCTCTCATTAAAATTTTTCCTTTTTGCACCTATCACAGCTCTCCTTATTGCAAGAAATGATCTCCCTAAAATAGTAGGAATATTTTTATCTTCCTCCATATATAATACGATAAAGTCTAAAAGAAAAATAAATTTATCTACTTTCATAAATACATCTTCTATAACTTCTTTAGGATAAGTTATTGATTGATCAACTAACTGAAAAGTTACAGTAGTAGGGAAATCTCTTCTAAATCTAAATGTTTAAAAATTGATAGAGGCATACAAATGATACTTGCTCCTAAATCACATAAGGCTTTTCCAAAAAACTTTTCACTAATAGCGCAAGGTATATTAAAACTACTAGGATCTTTTAACTTTTCAAGAAGTTTTTTCTGAATAAAAGTGTTGCACTCTTCATTGTGTGCAATGGTCTCATAATCTGAAAACTTCCTTTTCTTATTTAGTATATCCTTCATAAATTTTGCATAACTTGGCATTTGTTCCAAAGGCTCAATTAAAGAAATATTTATCATTAACTTTTTAAGGATTTTCAAAAATTTTGTAAATTATTTATCTTTATTCTTCTATTTCAATCATTGAGGAAATGGAGGTAGTGGTTTTTCTAAATGAACTTGTATTGGTTCATTTTTATTGTGGTCACTTTCAATCTCTTTCTTCTCCTCCTCAACTTTAGTTTCTCTTCAGATTCTTATTTCTACTTCTTTTCCACTTCATAACTGAATAGCTTTATTTGCTCCTTATTTTGATCTTTTAGATTAACTTCCACAGTACTCGAAAGAATTCCTGAAGGTCTGTTACTAAGTGCAGTAGCAATATGTCCTAATTGATTTTCAATATTTCTAATAGCAACCACTTGATTTTGTATTTGATTTCCCATGTTCAACATTACTTCTTCCATCGTCAACTTATTTTCCTTAACTTGTGCGTTAAGGCTAAAGTTAAATCCAGGAGGATAATAAGGTTGATAGTTAAGATTTTCTTGATTGTTTGAATTTCTTGAGGGATTCACCGAATTGTTATAATTATTCTAACTAAACTTAGGGTGATTTTTCTATTCAGGGTTATAATAATTAGAATATGGATTAATTTTTCAATTATTTATAACATTCAAAGTTTCATAACATGATTGAGTATCAATTATCTGTCATAGTGAATTTTCCTCTAATACTGGTGGTATTTGAGAATAATTCACTCTAATTTCATCAATCTTTTTTTATATAGTGGCAATTTGAGATGCTAAAATAGACTTTGCATCAGAACAATGAATACCAGCTACTCTCTTAGAATTTACCCGTTCAGAGGGCCATTAAAAATTATTATTAGTCATTTCCTCTATTAAAGAGTATGCTTCATCAAAAGGTTTTGACATTAGTGATCCACCTGTAGCAACATCTATAATAGATCTAAGTGATCCTACTAATCAATTGTAAAAATTATGAATTATTAACCAATCTAGTAAAACATGGTGTGGACATTTCCTAAGGATATCTTTAAATCTCTCTCAGGCTTCATGTATCGATTCCCCTTCAAACAGACAAAAAGATGTAATATCATTTCTAAGCTTAGCAGATTTTGAGGGTCAAGAATATTTAGCCAAAAATTTTTGTGATAGTTCTCCCCAAGTTCTGATAGATCCGAGTGCTAATGAATTTAACCAAGCTTTAGCTTTATCTCTTACTGAAAAAGGGAAAATTCTAAGCCTAACAACATCATTAGACACTCCATCATATTTAAAAGTAGCACATATTTCAAGAAAACTAGCAAGATGTAAGTTAGGATCTTCACTAGGTATTCTTCCAAACTGATTATTTTGTACCATTTGGATAAGTTTTAAGCTCAAATGAATTAGCAACAACATCAGAATTTTAAATAGTCAAGTGAAGTTCATCTGTTATAGGATTAACATAAACTTCTAAGGTTTTTTGTCGATTTTCATTTATTTGATTATCTAAGTTATTCGTCATTTTGTTCAAATTCTTAATTTATTTTTGTTGTTTTGGAATTTTTCAAATAGTACGTTCTAATTTTGAATCATAAGGTACTAAACATTTAGATCCAATATTACGCATAAACAAATATAATAAGCAAAGAAAATTTTCTTAAAAATACTCTTAAGTATATATTTATTTTTTTGGATTTTTGATTTTACAATTTTATCATTTTTTTTATTTTCTTATATTTTATAGTTATCGCTAAATTTCTTAATTTACAAAATCTATTTAATTTACCATTGTTACCTCCGACAACAGTGCCAAAAATTTGATCCCAACGATATAGTTGTGCAAAATATAAAAAGTTTACTCCAATTTACAATGGTGCCAAAAAAACTTGATGCGTTATTTTAAGAATATGAAATTTAAGCAATTTATGTAAGGATTTTATGCAAGTAAACGTAACATTATCAAGTAATACAAGACTTTCTGTTTAAGCCATAAATATCGATCCCACGAGGAATATTTAAATTTGAAATGATAAATAACTAGGAATTTTACAAAAAATAAATAATTATTGTCAGTAATTTTGAATATTTGATGTACTATCAGAACTAAATTATTAACTACTAGCACAACTGAAATTTAAAGTTTAAATAGTAACTGCCAAATAATGTTTATGTGTGAAGTTTATCTACTATGAAAAATCATCTTTCTCATTACAATGAGTTTTTGGTAAAATAAGAATGAGATAAATGGTTTAAATCTGTATTATACCAAATATGAGCAATTTTAATTCTCTACCCCGAGTGGTGTTATAGAGAATCATTGGCTAATCTCAGGTTTAGTCCCTAAATTCGTTGTTAGGCTGGTAGGATACTGACTCTCACTCCAAAGCTCCCACTTCCCTTCCTCTAAAGGCTAATGCTCACTTTAGTTCTTAAACACTAAGACCAAATTGGGGATTTTAGTTTGTCACCCTAAAATCTCCAATTCTACGCTAAACAATGTATATATCCCTATTTATTTGCACTTAATTCAATGAACGAAATACTCCTCCACCGAATTAAATGTGATTCTCACTATATTGTAGAACTCATACTCCATTTCCCGGATCATATGTTTCACAACATGTTTTAACATTTCAATTGACCAGATCGAAAAGTAATATAAGAACAGAGTGGAAAACCATCATAATTTAATTTATTTTTTTAAATTGGCATATCCAAATTATCTCTTCATTTCACCTCAGAGTAGATTGAAAGATAAAGAAAACTACTTAAACTTCATGAGAAAGATACAACAAAACATAAATTTCATATATAAAAGAAATTTCATACAACAATAATAAGCAAACAAAACTTATCTGAAACTCTTTCTCAAAGCAAATCCCTTGTGGCCTCTCTTGGACTCTTTCTCTCTTTACAATACTCTTGATTCTCTCTTAGAAGATGTAAGGAAGAAGAAATCTCTCACTTCTCTCCCTCTCTAAGAACTCTTAGAAAAGAATTCACACTTAAACTCACCACAAAACTCAAAACTCTAAAGAAATAAATAATTAATGAACTCAAAGTTGTTAGGGGGGCAGAAAAGAGATTTTTCTGATCAATTTTTGCTCTAAATAGATCTTAATGTTGGTTTTCCAATAGGTACATCCAAAATCTCTTCAAAAAGCATCCAAATTCATCGAATCTTCTTGAAATCAGTCTTGCACTGACATTGGCGCCAGTGGCCCGCGAATTAACTCATTTCTCTCTGTCAACTGGCGCGATCGGCGCTGCTTATGGCACCGTCGATGCAGAGGAAATTCTTGCCTCTGTTCTGTAGGTCTATTCCATCGGCGTCCATCCTGGCACCATCGGCGCTGAGTATTTCTTAAAAAATATCATTTTGACTCCAAATTTCATCTTTTTTGCTTCCTTTTTGATTCAAGTCCTAAAAATCAACAACCTGCCATAAAACATGAAAAATACATTCCTTTATAATGCAATATCACAAAAAAATGAGTATAAAATATCGGTCAAAAAATGCATATATTTTTGGTGCATCAATCACTAATCTCCATCCTGAAGCATCATCATCGCTTACTTTTGTTGGATATTTCATGTATTTTGATATATTAAATGTATCTTCTTGATCATTGACTCTAACGGTTAACTCACCTTTTTATATGTCTATCATAGCTCTTCCAGTGGCAAGAAAAGGTCTTCCTAAATTAATTGGAATTTCTTTATCCTCCTCCATATCTAACATAATAAAATCCATAGGGAAGATAAATTTATAAACCTTTACCAATACATCTTCTACAACTCCTTTAGGAAAAGAGATCAAATGATCATATAACTGAAGAGTTACAGTAGTGGGAGAAATCTATCATAAACCCAACCTTATGAAAATAGCAGAGACATAAGGTTAATACTAGCTCCCAAATCAAATATGGCTTTTCCAAAAAATCTACCGCCTATACCACAAGGAATAGTAAAACTGTTAGGATGTTTACGTTTTTCAAGATGTTTTTTTTGAATTATAGTGCTACACTCCCCATTAAGTGCAACAACCTCATTATCTATATACTTTCATTTTTTATTAAGTATATCCTTCATAAACTTTACATAGCTTAGCATTTATTTCAGGGCTTCAGCAAATGGAATGTTAATGGTTAGTTTCTTAAATATTTTCAAGAACTTTAAAAATTGTTAATCCAACTTTTGTTGTCACATTCTCTGAGGAATTGAAGGCGGTGAGTTTTATATATTAACCTTCATTGGTGTAACATATTAGGAATATCATTTTCGGGCTTTTGAATTTCCACTCCTTTATTAACTTCAATCTCTTTTTGAACTTTCGTCTCCAATTCTCTTCCACTTCTAAGTTTAATAGCCTTAATTTGCTCTTTATTTTAATCTTTAGGATTAATTTCAACATTATTAGGAAGAGTTCCTTAAGAAATATTGCTAAGTACATTAGCAATTTGTCCCTATTGATTCTCAATATTTCTAATTGTGGCTCCTTGACTTTATAACTGATTACCCATTTGTAACACCATTTCTTCTATAGAAAACTTCTTCTCCTTAAATTGTTGGTTTTTGTTAAAGCCTGAAGGATAATAAAGTTTATAGCTACTACTTCCTTAATTATTCAAATTTCCCAATAGGTTCACTTAATTTTTCCCCCATTGTGAATTCACACCATTAGAGTTATTATTATTCCAACTTAAGTTAGGGTGATTTTTCCAACTTGGATTGTAATAATTAGAATAGGGATTATTAGGTGGATTATTTATTGCATTCAAATTCTCATATGATGATTGAGGATTCATCATTTGTCCCAATGAATTTTCTCAACCACACGAGGTATTTTGAGATAAATTCATTCCAAATTGTTCTAATTTCTTTGATATTATCATAATTTGAGAAGCCAAAATAGAAATCACATCAGAGTCATGAATACTGGCTACTCTCTTAGGATTTACCCTTTTAGAGGGTTATTGAAATATGTTAGTAGCCATCTCTTCAATTAACGAATATGCTTCATCGAATTGTTCTGACATTAATGAACCACCAGCAGCACATCAATGCTAAATCTAAGAGACCCCACTTATCCCTTATAAAATCTTTGAATTATTAGCCAATCAGGTAAAGTATGATTTGGACACTTCCTAAGGAGATCTTTAAATCATTCCCAAGCTTCATATATTGATTCCCCTTTAAACTGAAAAAAAGATGTAATATTGTTTTTAAGCTTAACATTTTTTATGGTTAGAAATATTTAGCCAAGAATTTTAGAGATAAATCTCCTCAAGTTTTGATAGATCCAGGTGCTAATGAGTTTGAGCAAATCTTAGATTTATCCCTTAATGAAAAGGAAAAAGTCTAAGTCTGACAATGTCATTTGACACTCAATCATATTTAAATGTAGTACACAATTCTAGAAAACTAGCAAAATGTAAATTAGGATCTTCAGATGGTGTTCCCCTAAACTGATTATTTTGTACCATTTTGATAATGGCAGGTTTTAAGTTCAAATTAATTAGCAGTTATAATAGGAGTTTGTATACACATGTGAATTTCATCTGTTGTAGGATTAACATAATCTCTTAAGGGTCTCTGTATATGTTGATGTTCATTTTCAATTCCTTGATTATTAAAGTTGTTTGCCATTTGTTTGATTTATTACATTTTTTTGGTTTTCGAATTTTTCTTATAGTTTTCTCGAATTCTGAAATGTAAGGTACTAATCCTTTGGATCTTAAACTATGCATACACAAACACAAATAACAATTCTAATAAAAATAAGCATTCATACAAGAATGTATATATTTTTTTATTACAGTAACTTTTTTTAAATAAGTCTTGTAGTTCAAATAATGTCTTTTAAGTTATAAAATAATTTTATGTTACTATCCCGGTAACGGTGCCAAAAACTTCGTGTGAGCCTTAGGCGGCGACCCTAGTGCTACACAAAAAGTTAATGAAGTGATTAATATGTGGATAACTAATCTAGAAAATATGCAAGGCAATCACAATAATAATAAATCATTAGGATGAAAATGCATGTATATGTTGCTCAAGTAATATAGGGCTCTAATGTGGTTTTAAGTATCGATCCCATAAGGATGTGGAAATTCTTATAATAATAACTCAAAGAAACAATAACCAAACTATAAAAAACTATCTTAAGAAAGCAGTTGAAATATGTTTTATGCAACAAAATAAACTATTTATACTCATTTATCTTTAAATTTCAAAGCTAAATCTAATGCGTTTAAACTAAGTTTTATGAGAAGAGTTCAAATTTAAGAAAGTATCCTTCCCCTTTACAATGAGGTTATAGTCAGTGAATAATCCAAATCTTTGTAAATTATGTTGTGTCAAATAGGAGCAATTTTATTCTTTATCCTTTTTATGAGCCACAAAGAATATTGGATAATCCAGAGTTTAGTCCCTAAATCTGTGATTAGGCAGAGAAGTTACTATCTCT
>NEWO01000114.1:5256-25785 GCA_003013225.1 Phalaenopsis aphrodite
TGGCCGGTAGGTGAGCGGTAGGTGAGATGTGGTAGGTGGCGGTGCCACATTACAAAATTGCCCTTTTACCTTAGTTCATTAATTGGGGGTCAAAATAACAACCTCAAATATAGATCCAGGCGCCCGACCAAAAAAACAAAAAAAGAAACATTCATGACCAATGTGGGAGTGTACGTCATAATTTAATACCCTTTGGGCTAAAACATGCCAGAACAACCTATTAGTGTCTGATGAGCATACTCTTTACAAAATAGAAAGAAAAAAATATTGAGGAGTATATAGATGAAACACTAAAAAATTTTAACATGAAGCTTAATCATAAAAAAATGCTCATTTGGCACAACAACAGGGAAATTCATGAGTAATCTCTTGACCCTTGAAGGAGCTAAAGCTGACTCAGAGATCATTTCGAGCATTATTCGACGTGTCGTCCCACTGAAACACCATGGAAGTCTGAAATCCGATTAGACAAATGGTAGGTTTGAGTCGTCGCATCTCAAAGTAGAGCGATAAATGTGTTGCTTTCATCAAAATCTTGTGACGAGCTAAGAGCTTCAGCTAGTAGGATATAAGGGAACAAGCGTTTAGAAAATTAAAGGACTCCCTAACATCACATACACTTATTTAAAGCTCAAAGCAGAATAATGAACTCTCATTGTGCTTAGGAGTAGGACAAGAGGCGATCAATTCAGATTTATGAGAGCAAAGAAAGTAGTTCCCAACCTATTATGTCAACCGAGTCCTTCGAGGAGTCGTACTCAAGTATCCAATTATAGAAAATTTATTATTCTCTCTCATTATACCTGTCGGTAGGCTCCGCAGTTCCAAATCCATCCGATTAGGATCATCAACAACCATCAGCTCAAGTCAGTCCTCACCGGGCTAGAGCACTCAAATCAGCTTCTCAATTAGATAGTAGATCTCAGTGAGTTCAATCTCTCCAACATGTCCCGAACCACCATCAAGGCTCAAGACATAGCTGACTTTCTGACCAACTTCTCTGAGCCAAGTGAGTCGATGAAGAAGCGTTGATTGAAAACCATACTTGGGTCTTACATATTGCGGAACATCTAGTCAAACTAGGTTAGGGATCGATTTCACTCTAACAATTTTGATCGTAGATCATCATATCATTCGATAGAAGTGAGATTCAAAGTTACTAACAACCAAATTGAGTATGAAGTTCTAATTGTAGGGTTATGATTTGCTTACGAGATGGACACGCTGCATCTCCTGGTTAAATCTTTCTCACAATTTGGGTCAGTCAATCAATGAGAAATTTAAAGAAATACATGAGATGATGGCCAAATACCTCTATAAGGCCTAAGTTAGAGATAGAAAAATTCAAAGATTTCATGATTGAACACTTCTTCCAAGTGGGTAATCTGGTGTTTGACCTCTTATCTAAGTGCATTCATTTAGGAGAATAGACGCCTCGGAGAATCTACTGACTGACCATCAAAGAAGCCGAGACGATGGAAATAGAATTTGGGAATAGAAAGAGTCGTGTAGACTCTTACATGTTGTTCTTGAAGACCAGAAACATCATCGAGGAACTAGCCGACCCAAAGTGCTTCAAGATCAATGCCGATCAATATTTTTTGATCGAAAGAAAGCTTTTCTGAGGTTCAATCACATGATTATACTTGAGATGTATCAAGGAGAACAAATAATGAATAATGATGTGCACTCTGGCGAATGCGGAAGCCATTCCGAAGGAAAAATATTGGCTTGTAGACCATAATGATAAGACTGCTTCTGGCCGACCCTGTATAAAGATGTCAAGAAATTGGCAAGGAGGTTTGAACAATGCTAGAAATTCATACTAATGCAGCACAAACCACCCCACAAATTGCAGCCAATCGTCAGACCTTGGTCAATAGCAGTCTGGGGACTTGATATCGTCCGACCATATTCTCTATCACGCGGACATTAGGAGTTCTTACTCATCGTAGTAAGTTACTTCTCCAATTGGGTTGAAGTAAATGCAGTCGCTTGGATCACAGTTGAGGCCATCTGAAATGTCATCTTGTTGGACATGATATTCCAATATGGTGTGCTACTCATTATCGTCACAGATAACAGGAAGAGGTTTGCCGACCAAGAAATGAAGGATTTCTGCCAAAGCCAATGAATAAACTTGTATCTCATTTCCATTTATCATCCATAAACAAATGGGGGAGCAAAAGTCACAAACAGAATCATAATAAATCTACTAAGAAAAAAAAAAGCTGAAGAAAAAATAAGCTGACTCAGTCCTCAGGCGGGAAGAAGAAAAAAAAGGACTTAATATTACAATAAGCATGCCAAGAGAAAAATGTTTGTTGTCAAAGATCTCATGTTGAAGTTAGATGACCCAATGACATATGGGCAAGCGGTCGACAAGCTCAATTAAAGTAGATTGAACCATTCATCATCAACAAACAAGTAGCTCTAGGAGCCTACTTGCTAAAAATATGTACAAGAAAGGAGGCACCCCACATGTAGAGCGGAAATAATTTAAATATGTTTTACCCATAAGCTATGTAACTACAATAATAGAATGAATATTAAATTTCCATTTCTTCTTATTTTACTTATATTTCCTTGATTAAATTTGCACAATATAAATATAAACTTTTTAAAAAGGATAACTTCCGGCCGTACTTATTTTTCTTATAAACTGACCGACTCTCAAAGAACTCAACTATGGTTAATGTATGAAACAGTCTAATCCGACCGAACTAAATCTCAAGAAACTCGGCCAAGGTTTAAGCAAAGGGTCATCAAGCCCAATCAAGACGTGGGAAACATTAGTCAACCTACCAATATTGTTTTCACCCAAGCCGCAAGATTTATCCGACTAAGACACTAGTCTTAGTTCACACAAAAATTATATGATTAATCATGAATCTGCATTTTTAAAAGGATAACTTCCAAATTGAAGTACATGCTCATCCAAACCTTGATTTCATCAAATTTCTAAACAAGTCCCCTTTCTTGTTATAGGGAGAAGATCCGGATATTGGGACCATAAATTTGCCGATGAAATTGCCGACTTTTGATTAATTTATAAACATTGCAATCGTTGTCGCTCTAATTTTATTCAGAATTTTCCGGTGGCTATAATCTTCAATTTTTATTTTCATATATGAAATATTTATGTCAGGATCAGTCTATATTTAACTGAATGTCATGACGACCAATAAAGCATCCAGAAGAAAAGGTGGAAGATAGAAGGATTATTATAACACCCAATGTTTTTAATTAGCCGATTTCTAAAATTCTACCCAGAAAAATAACTAACTTATTAATAAATAATACCCACCTGACGTATGTTGGATGAGAATAATTGTGTACATATTACATACTGCAATCTAAAATGAGAAAAATAATCATTTTTGTGAAATAAGTTTGGAATAAGTTCGGACAATGCACGTTTATCAAACGAAAGTTTTCTTCGTGTTTGCGTGCACGAGAATGCAATGGAGATTCAAAGTGTTCTCGAACAAAGCCTAAGTCTCAAAATAACTTTTTATTATTATCTTAATTTTTTAATTGGGATGATTATATACGTGATACTCAATTCTTATGGATTTGACTATCTCACATCTAAACTTTTTTTTTACACACATGGTATTATTACTATGAATGAAAAGATGAATTTGACTATTAAAAGGAGATAATAAGTGCTATTTTTCATATGATAATAAATATAAAAATTTAAGTGTGAGACAATAAAATATGAAAATTTGAATGCTATGTATGTAAAAGCCCTTTTTTAATTTTAACGTATTATTTATAGATGACAACATTTTCATAATATTCATACAACATTAACAAAAAATTTAATTATAAAATATCATGAAATTTTCTCTAAATAACGCTAGAGAGATTCCATGACAAGTAGCTTTCTTCTAGCACAATATTAGAAAACCAAGCAGTTGTGAGAAAAGTCATTACAAGAAGAAAATATTATGTTTGATGTCTATAAAGGTAATTTAGCTCAAAGATTCTTAATTGCTAAAAAATTGATTCAAATTTGGTTGAGGTTGGATTGAAATAAACGAGTCGAGCTATGAGCCAAAATTTTAGATTATTCGAGCTGATTTTAAGTCGGCCCTAGTTTAGCTTGAAATCAAATCCTTAATAGCCCTACTGACATCCGGTTGTGCGGAAGCCATGTGAATCACACCACGTTGCTATGCAAGTGGCGTGGTGTGAATCATATCGTCGTATGGATATCATTAGCGTAGTGTAATCCACATCATCATCTATCATCTTAACATAATATTTTTTTACATTTCTGACCACATATTTCTTAGACTAAGCTATCTAATCTCTTGCTAACAAGGACAAAGAGTCGGCCTCATTACAGGCATTATATATGTGGCTCGTATAGACGATCCAAATAGCTAAATCCCTGACGTATCTAACTCATGAGATCATAAAGTGGTCGCCACGTTCTTCTTTACATGAATACGACCAAACAAATAAACAGCAAAATCTCAAATGATATTTGACGTACGTGTACTGAAGAAGCCATTTTAATTAGTTATTAAACATATTTTGCCGTATTTTAGCAGTAGTTAAAAATTTTTTCTATAATAATAATAAGATTATATGATTTCTTTATATTGTAAAGTTTAGGTTTATTTTAACTTAGTTTCTTACATACGAAATAGATAATTATTTTTTATACCAGCTATTTTATAACATATTTATCTTATTTTATAATTGAATTCTAATTCTTTTTTTTTTTTTTTTTAGCGATTTTATTTCTTCTTGAATTTTTGCCGGTTGCATCACTGCTTTTCTTACCACGTTCTCCTTCAGCTTGTATGCAATAAATTATGGGGACNATTTACGTGCAAGTCACCCAATTTTATGTATTTAAATATGTAAAAAACTCAATTTTAGTAAAAAAATTTCTATTTTCAAAATTTATTTATAATTTTCATATATTACATTTTGTATTTATATTTCCTTTATTTTAACAATTTTTTGGTAATTTTTTTTTTTTTTTTTTTTAGCGATTTTATTTCTTCTTGAATTTTTGCCGGTTGCATCACTGCTTTTCTTACCACGTTCTCCTTCAGCTTGTATGCAATAAATTATGGGGACATTTACGTGCAAGTCACCCAATTTTATGTATTTAATTATGTAAAAAATAAACGTACACAAATCTTTCATTTACGTGGCAGAATAAACTTGTGTTCTTAAGCAAATATAAGTACACTGAACGTAACGACACAAATAAATGGGGGGTTGCGGCCTTTTTTTTTGTTTTTGTTTTGGTATGCATCAGAACCTTAGATTGATATATGTTCGGACCAACAATTGCCCTCATACAATTTATAATTTTTTATATAAATGTATATTCAAAAATGGTCTTCATGGATCTTGAGGCATCTGGTACTCGGTCACCTCATTTCAGTCGATTGGTCTCCATCGGCCACCTCACTTCAGCCGGCCGACAAACATGGAGATGAAAGTCTGCGTCGATCTCGAGACGATCAATAGTCGAAATAAAAATACTAAAATGTCTTTTACTTATCTCTTCAAAATATGATTAAATATGTAATTTTTGTATATTTTTCACCCTCCCTATATTTTATAAATGAAATAGTTTCATGATGTAAAAGATGCCCTTTTTTCGAGAAATATTTGCGTGCGTAATACGTACGTAGAGTTGTGTACCTATTAGGTTATTAGTAGGGCACTACTATGCTACATTTAGGTTATATCCCTTGCAATTCTTTCTGTAATCTAAGTGTAATCTACCTGCACCCACCGAATAACCTAAAATGTATGCAATTCTGCTTACGTCTTACGTATGCAAATATTTCTTCTTTTTTTGGGTGGGGGCGCGAGATCCCATATTTTTGATGAAATAAAATTGGTTCACAAGCCCCGAAACACCCCCCTCAAAAAAGTTTCCTTCTCATTTTCCTTCTCTCTCTCTCTCTCTCTCTCTGTGTCCCCCCTTGCTTGGGCAAGATCTGCCGGACAAATTCCGATTCAAAAATAAATAATAAATATTTAGAGATAATTACATAAAAAACACGAGAAACATTGATGTTTACAGATTAACCACTCAATTGATTTTATTAAACTACCAAACTTATGTATTTATGTGTGCAGTGACCAAACTATTGCAAATTTAATAAAAATAAAAAATATGGGTCGTGTATTTCTCATGAGCGCAGATATTTGAGTGAGAATTTCAAAATGGATGAAAAAGGATTTGATTTGTAAATAGCAAGTTTCGTGTGGTCTCTATGATAAACAATTTAAGATATTTAATTTTACCTCTCATTTATTTTTCGCCCAAAATTTATATGGCTGTTATAAATGATATTTAAGTATTACACCAACTTGAATATGAGTACCAAGTGTTATGCATAATAATGTACAATAACATGAGAGCCACCTACTCACCTCAATATGAGACAAAGTGCTGCATATTGGGAGCCACCTCTTTAATTTGTACAACCTCTAGAATTCCGTTACATGTTAATTTTTAAATGAGCAGCTTATTCAACTTTTTTAATTGTGCATGTTAAGCATGTAGATAAATAATTACCTTAGTTCAAAAGCTTATTGAACATTCACAAGACGAGATAATAGGTTTAAATTTAAAAATTAAAATTTTAATTATATAAACTTTTTAAACAAAGCATAAAATCCCAACCCTTCATTTAAACAACAACGGCGATAAATCTCTCTAATGTGGGACTAAATGCATGTAAGGAAGATAAAAATTATAATTGCATTAAATGATATTAATATAAAACTTCATATTAAAACCTAGGGTTATTTTGTTATTTTTTTACTTAAATACTTTTATATTATTTTTGACAATAATACAAAGAAAGTAATTTAATTTCAAATTTGATTTTAATAATAATTTATATAAGTGACAAAAAAATTTTGGTTTTATTTTTATACTTGGTTGTAAGTTAATATCAAGTCTTAGTTGAGTCTCTTAAATGATTTTATTAACAAATTTAGTGAATCGAATAACAATGTGTTAGACTAGTTCATTTAATATTTGGGTATTTATAAAATATACAAAAAATTTTTAATCAGTTAATTAAAAAATCATGATTACACTGTAAACGAGTTGAACCTTGAGTTGTGTGAATTACTTTATTCATTTACGATCTATTGATGGTGTGCATCAAGGCAAGGAATGATAATGTTTAGATGTTGATGATTTGACAGCAGTGTAATAGTGGTGTCTATTTGTAATGGCTAGATGATCGTGATTAGAAGAAGATGTTATTGGGATGGTTCAATGCCAAAAACGGTATTTTGACCATTACTCAACCATAGTGATGGCTCCATGGAAGTTGCGACGATGATTCAACTGTGGTGGATGGGTGGAGCTTAAATTTTCTCCTTAAAGTCTAGTTTCTTCCTCCTCTTGAAATGGAGAGTTTTTATATATTTATAGGTTTTTGGACGCAACATGCGCCATAAATATTGAATAAGTTATTCCCACAATTTAAAATATTTGAGTGTTCTAATAATGTTGAAACTATAGATCATTTTGGTCATCAATTTAATTCCCCAAAATTTTCTATTATGCTTCAAAAAATTAATATTAAGGTTGTCAAAAAAGTTTGTCATTCGTGAACAATTCATGTTCAGTTTTTTAATCAGCTTATCTTTGATTAGTTGGTTAAGGGAACCAAACATGAATAACTTTTTGAGCTCAATTTACAAATGAGTTAAACTCGAAAAAACTTTTTGTTAGTTTTTGGCTTATTTTAACTCGAATTAATTAAATAATTAAGTAAAAATATTAAGTTTTATTATTATTCCTCAGAATATTCAGTCTAATTTAGGGCCGAACACTACATATAATGAATAAATTGTTTCAATTTGTGTTGAACACAAATTTCTTTTCAGGAGCTATTTCAAATACGGGCTTATTTTGAGCCAAAAGACAAAAAAAACGCCATTTCAAGGGCTATTTGATAGGAGAAAATATTACGTAGTAAATATAGGAAACCATATTCTTAGTGTACCGCTCTCTCATTAGTTATTAGTATTTCCTCCTATCATTGAGTGTCCTCTAAAGTCCATTAATGTGAACACAAATTTAAGCCGTCGAACCTGACAAAACCACATATCAATTCGTCGCACCGGCTAACGGAGAGCCCGCATCAGCTCGGATGATTTTTCAAAATGGCCTTGTATTTTTTTAATAATTACTCCAACTTTTAACAGAATGGCTTTTTTCGGCCAATCAAATAAAAATTTTGAACATAATTAGTTTTAGAATTATTCCATTCATTTGTGACGAAGCTAATTAAACATTAGTTATTCATTTTTATTTATTATAAAGAAATTTTAAAAGAGTTGATTTATTTTAAGCAAAATTTGGTCACTATAATGTTTTCTAACATCTTTCTGATTCTGTGGGCAATTTTTTTTAATGAAGAGAACTAAATATAGTTTTATTGATTTTTATTTTGTTTAGGATCATGCCCGTTTACCCGCCTGATTACAGTTGTATTCGAGTTTGCGGTCTTTCCATTCACAGATAACAGAGGTATACACTGACTGACACTCCAATAAGAATGTTAGGCTTACAGATTGTATTTGTGTTGAATTTAAATATATATGATAGACCATCCCCAAGGAAAAGAACGTGAGACTGAGAGGAGATTGTGGGAGGGAGTGAGTGANNNNCCCCCCCCCCCCCCGCGAGCTAATCAAAGTATTTTCGGGCAGAAGGAAAACCTTCTGCTAGCTTCCAAATAATGGGAGCTCAAAAAACCTCTTTACATGAAATGATCATTCTATTTATAGATTATATGATGGACAAAAAAGTAAATTATAATATTACCCCTGATTTAAAAAATGATAGAATTGTATATTTTAGTTTTTTGTATTTGTGATCGTTCGGAAGGAAAACCTTATGGTAGCTTCCTTCATTCGGAGGGAAAAGTCCTCCGTCGTCATCCTCAGTTCGAAGGGAAAGATCCTCCGTCGACGTCTTCCGTTAGGAGGTAAAGGTCCTTCATTAGAGTCCTCCATTGTGGGGTGAAGTCGACTGGTGGTAGCTAATTTGGCAGAGATAGATTGCAGATAATCTTGAGATTCTTGCCGATCATTTCTGAATATACAATTTAGATATGTATCTCAATGATATTAAATTAAGAAAATTAAAAAATATATAAATTTTAATAATCACATAACGAAATCAGATAGGGATTGGAGAAGAAATATCTATTCAAGGTCTCCATTTTGGGATCATCAATTTTAATGTGTTGAATTTCATTTAATTCTCTCTATTTATAATGTTCGGGCAGGATTTAATGAAATGACGCTTTTAAGCCTATCCTATTCTAAATTTTTAGGTTCGGATATTTAAGTTCTAATCAAATATCTATTTCCCCTAAAGTTTGATTTCGAGTATTTTCTTTTGGTTGCTCATTTTGAGGTGACCGACTTCGATTGTTTAGCTTCAATCACTCAGTCTCGGCGGCTTCGATCGCTCCGCTTCAAAATCTCAGCCTCAGGGATTTGGCATCTGACTCCAGTCAATGGCGTGGGCAACCTAAACAATTTGATTAGAAACACATGATAAGATTCCATACTTCCAAAATAAAACCAAACACCATATTTTAAGATCTCTCCTTTCCATCCATTGCAATCTCAAATAGGGTAAAAGAAATGGCTAACATTCCATTCCAGATATTATGCAGCAGATTTCACAGACAGAAAATTAAAAAGGAAAAACTCAATTACATCTGAGAGAGAAAACTAAACGCCACTGTCTTTTTTACATAAATATAAATATAATCATGCATTCATATTGGAACACACAAACTCCAACTTCAATGCTGAACCCGCACGAACCTCAAAATGATGGCTTGGCAGCACAGACACTACTGATGCCAGGTGGATGGATCGAAGGCTTGATGGCAGCATTAAAATGGAGGCCTTTTTTTTTTTTGTACAGGGATGAAGCTTAGGAAGGTGAAGGTGCTGGATCTGCGACGCGGGAGTAAAGCAGAGCGCTAAGCTGCTCCTGGGTATACCCACGCCCCGACATCTTGACTGTTGCTTGCTGGATCATGAGATCCTTAACGGCCGATACGCTGGCGTAGTATAACTCCAGATCCAGTTCCTTGAGCGCCGCCATCAACCTCGCCGCAGGGTGGTTTCGTTTATTGCACTGCAAACGAATCATCGCCTCCGCACCAAGTATCTTCACCTCAATTTCTACACCAACGCACCGTCCATTGCCGCTCCCCATTCTCGCTTCCTGATCCTGCATCCGGACTGGCGCCGCATCGCGCTCCTTTTTGAGCGTCTCTACAGTCGATGCCAGTTCGTCTTTCTCGTTCTCCAGAGTTTGAAGCTTTGAACGGAGTTCCTTGATATAGGAGATAGCGTCGGCGAGGAGCGAAGCCTTGTCCATCTTGGAGACGTTGGGAACCACGGCGCGGAGGGCGTAGAAACGCTGGTTGAGTTTCTCTCGCCGCATCCGCTCGGCTTCCACGTGGTTGAGGGGTTCCTCTCGGCCGTTGGCTGGCTTGCGCCCGCGCTTCTTCGGCCGTTTCTCGGGCTCCACTGCTCTGCTGCTTTCCACCTCGCGAACGGATGCCTCTAGATCTGAGTGGTCGGAGTCTTCGGTGGTGGCCAAGGGTTTCTCCTGACCGGCTGAGACGAAGGAGAGCATGCCTTCGTCGTTGTTTGAGGATTTCTTCCTCTTTTTCTCGTTAGAGAGGAATCCCGTAGTAGCGGGAGCGGGGGAGGAATTCCTTTCGCCGAAATTTAGAGCGTCACCGGATTCCAATTTGAAGGATTGGCGAGGGCCGGCGCTAGTTATTCCAAAATCAGAGATATTGAGCTCTCGGGTGTAAAATGAAGCCGGTTGCTGCAGTTGTTGGGGGCTTTGCGGCTGTGGTTGGGGAGGAATCAATGTGTGGGTTTCAGTGAGGCTACTGCTGCTAGGGTTATCCAAATAAAATTGTGGTTTTGTAACAGAGATTTCGGCGATTGCAGGACATGCGGATTCCTTGATCTCGATAAAGGATGGATCCGATATCCACATCACAGAGGGATCGGTATCACCATGGTCGGGCAGCGCCGGCGTGACTGGCTGCGATGGGAGCCACGATCCTGCCTCCGGGCCCTCGAGGTTGTTGAAATTGAACAGGATCTTGATCCGGTTCATCATCTCAGCGCTGTAGAAGATCAACTCCGTTGATCCGAGCTCGAGAACACCGCTTTCGAACGGGACGCAGACCATGCTCTGCAGCCCGAGTACATGGGCCTGCTTCACGCGCTCGCAAGGCTCAACGGCGATCCGGTCCTTGCCGGCGATCCAAGAAGGGGTGCCGGTCAGAAACGCCTGCCCTGGGAGACCAGAGCCGTTTACGAACGACTGTATCATCGATACGAGGAAGAACCACTCGGTATCAGAGACCTCCTCCTCCACAGCACCGTCCGGCGACGATCCGGCGCCAGATATCAGGAAGTTGAGTTCCCGAAGCACGCTCTTCCGGTGCTCCTGCTCGGCCGCAGCGGTCGTCGTGGCTTTCCTCCGTTTCCGCTTGTCCTCCTCGCAGCCCTTGTAGTAACCGTCTCCCCAGCCGAGAATGGAAGCACCGAAGCCAACATCGACGGAGGATTGCCAGAAGATGGCGTATGTCCAGCTTTCCCTCGCTCCTTCGATTAGCATCTGGAGGCGGTGTTGTAAGGTTTCCTGGTTGAAGTACTCCGGTACGACGGCTGGAGCAGAGGATAAAGTGGGGATATGTGTCTCCGATGCCGGCGCCGGCGTCCAGGGAAAGATCTGGACGTCTGAAGCCATGAAGGCTTCCATCATTGAGGCGTTATCGTCGGTCCAAAGGTTCATCGCGGCAGCATGAAAGAGATAATTCGAGAGTCGGCGGCCCTGAGCTGGGGTGAGCAAAAGAGGTGCTGAAAATGGTGGAAGAAAAGCGGCTGAATGGGAAGAGTACGAAAGGGCTGGGAGGATGCGGCAGGGAAAGTTGTGGCCTTTAGGAGTTTAAGGGGCAAAAGTGATCGTGGTTTTGGTAATTTTCTTTTTTTGGGGCATTTTCATCCGTGCTCGAAGTTTATGAGGCCTCACAAAACATTTAAATTAAAATTTTTATATTCATAGTGCTTGAACACATTAATATCATATAAAAATATCATCATTTTAATTTTTTTAAAATAATATATTTTTATTTTCAAACATAAATAAGATGTGTGCTAAAATTGTAATTTAAATGTTATATATAATGTTATGGAAATTGGATCGGACCAGACTAGCCAATTCAATATGTCATACTGTGAAGTGACATATTTATCGATCTAGTTATCTAATTAAATGGTCTAGGAGAGAAATCATGATAAAATCAACTGAAAAACAGATCAAATCATTGGACCATGGAACCAACCACAGCTTCGTAAAATTGCTTGGTTATATTTTTGCTCAATCATAACTGTTAGACTTTGAATCAAACATTTTTTTTTTTTTTTTTTGGCTAATTAGTTTTAGATTTCGGTCTAGGGTGGTTGATTTTGAGATGGACTGAGGAGGGGAAGGCGTGAAGCACGGTGAGGAGAGATGTGGGCTAACTTGGAGGGAAACGATAGGATCGTAAAGTAATGGATCACATAAATTTGGATTTATTAAATCACATAAATTAGTGTTCCAATAGGATTTATTAAGTCATAGATTCAATGCAGAAATGAGGAAAATGGGATTTAAGAACCTGTAGGACTTGATTTTTTTTCTTTTTTGGCTTTCTCATTTTTATTTGGATGCAATTTTCTTTCTAAGGTTTAGAATTGATGTGTGCTAGGTAATTCGCACCTGTAGAGTAGCAGTTTACTGTCTTAGCGTGGTAAGAATATTCAACACATGCTCAGAAGAGAGAAAATCAACTAGTAAGAACACCACAAGTTTTACATGGAAAACCCGTAAAGGGAAAAACCACGGATCTGACCAAGCTGAAGAGTTTTATTATAAATGATAATTACAAGTACAACTCCTTGTCCCACATGCTAGAAAGAGATAGAAGGAATCCCAAGTTACAACGTTGACGTGAGAATAAACTTTTCGTAAGGAACAAACAATAAATTATAATGATCAGTGGTGGCCGGGAAGTGGTGGTCAACGGTGGTCAGTAGTTTCGACGGTTGTCGACAGAGATCACCAATGCTCGGTGACGACGGACAGTGCTCGACAACGATCGACGGTGGTCAATGGTGCTCGACAAGGATCGACGGTGGTCAATGGTGCTCGACAATGGTCGACGGTGGCATGAGTGCTCGATGGCGGTTGCGGTTGTTGATGACGGTGAGCAGTGGTCGATGATGGTAGAAGTGTTGGTGGATTTCAGCTCCTTCTTAAAGTTTGAAGCTCTTTCTCAAGCCTCAAGCTCTCCTTAGGCCTTAAGCACCCTTCCCCCCCATGAAGCGGTAGGGCTCTATTTATAAAGTTCTAGATGCAATTAATGTAAGAATATCACTTTGATCAGACGACTTAGAGAGCTTCTCTCAATTAGACGGTATTTCATAGACATTTGAGTGCCTTAATGATGTGGGAATTGAGTGATTTTGGGTTCGTTGATTCGTCTTGTCAAGACGTTGGATTTGACTTAGACTCCTCTGAATTGACATTCCATTAACCTTCAAAAGGTGTCTAGAAATTTTTTTAAAGTAGTTCAATGGCTTGATCTGGGCTTGATTTAGTTCGGATTGGACCAATTTCGGTAACATTGGTTCTTCTCGACTATGTTAGTTTGACTGTAGGTTTACTGAAATCGGAGCTCCGGATGACTTTTTATCGATGTTTGAATATTTCTTGCTAAAAAAATTACATCGAGATCCGTGCAATCCCTCATGATTCGTGTTGGACAATAGAAATTTGTTGATGGCGCACGAATTATGGAGAGTCATATTCTTACAAAAAAATACCTATTAGAATGTATTAGTCATATTCTAAAAAAATGTAGGGGAAGAGGTCGACACCCAATAGCGACACGCTTCGTGAGTGCGCATAACGATCGTAAATGGCCTATGGGATGTTTCATTACCTGACATTGGCAATTTCTGTGAAAGATATAAAAACGATTGTCTTGAGCCCTAGCTATAACATTCATGCCCGACAGCGACAAGCTCCGTGAGGGGTGTGAAAACGATCATCACCCTACAACAACAGACTCTGAGACGGGTGTGAAAACAATCATCGTCCGCAATGAGCGTGCGACAATCACCAATAAGAAATAAATGAGACCATTTCTAACGCACATGTACATACATACCCCCATACCTTCAAACATATCATGACCGAACAAAAATTGCTCATGAATTTGAAAAAAATCATTAGAATAAAGAAAAAAAAAATTGAAGCTTCAAAACCCTCGGCTCGAAAAACTCCTTGCTTTATCAAGTTTGTTTACAAAGCCCAAATCACAATTTTTTTACAAACACGTGTAATCACCAAAACAAAAGAAAACAAAAAGAGAACACCACATCGCTATACGTTCTCATATTCTTTGACACCCTCTTTCCATTCTCTTGCCCCCCACCGTGGGGTGAATTCTCCTCCATTCTCTAGGCGGCAGTGCCCAATTCCATTTTACTATGCCCCATGGCTCCCTGTTGCACAAAAAACTATTTGACAGTGTCTGATCCATTGCAATGATTTGATCAACAACAGTCGTGTCGTCCTCAGTCAGTATCTGACAAGATAGAATCGAACGTTAGAACTTTGATAATCGCAATAGAAACCAAAAGGCATGATTCAAGATACATACCCAAAAGCCGTTTCTAGTCAGATGTGGTGTAAGAAACATGATCCTCTCCAATCTCCTTTAGTCCTACATCACAGGAAAAAACCCCCCTTCCCCAAGTTTGTGGCTTATGCACAACCCTCTTCTTGCTCAACTCCCTTGAGGAGATTTCGCTCACCGGCTTCTGCTTTGTGTCTGGTTTATGAGCCTTTTCCCGCATGTCACTCATAGCCTTAAGAAGGGCATCCTTGTCGGCAAACAATGCCTCTCCCTCGGACATAGTAGCAGACGTGAGAGGGAGAAGGCGGAAGATTCCAAGAGCTACAAGGTAAAGAGAAGGCACAAATTTCCCCTCTCATGGCCTATTCATAGCGATCTGGGCATGAAAATCTAAGAAAGTTCTTTATTATATAATAGTCATTTAATTATTTCTTATATGTTAAAAAGATTATCGTGCCCTTATGTGCTTTGCAGCTTCCAAAGAACAACATAATCGATGAACTAAATATGTCTAAGAAAAATATAGCAACACAAATCTTAGGAATAATGAATGTATCAGGAGGAAGGAACAACCGATCGGACATGCTTGTGGATCGAAGACAGATTTTATGCTAGAGAAGAAGACGTCTGGATCGAGCGACCAAAAGAACATGTCAAAGGATTCCCCACAAGACGACGATCAACTCTCAAGTCAATCGACAGATTACTCATTTTCATATCAAGCAACAACGGGGTCATGGAGGGGAAAGCGACCTACAAACCTCTTACTGACCAAATCAATCCTCCACTCTTATTATATTCAAATATTTTTGTAATTACTAAAATGTCCCTCTGAAGGCTAACGATAACAAGAATGATTGTAATTTTATAAGACTGAGACATGTTGCTATAAACAGAGGCTATGCATTTTTAATTTTCTCAAATGTACTCTTTCATATTTTGCAAATGTTTTATATCTTGGATGTGTTTCCTAGGCACCCTTGGATTCAACATAATAATTTTATTTGTCATTATAGAGAAAAACAGACATATTAAAATGAAATATCTTCATACCTAGGATATATATGTATGAATACCTAGAATGTATATATATATATATATATATATATATATAGCATGAAATTACAACTTTTGAAAAAAACAGTAATTAAATAAGTGAAAGACAATTCAAAAACAGATTACATTTGAGACATATAATTACCGGCTGTGTGCATGGAAACGCGTATCGCAGTCTATCCATTGAATGCGCCATAGCGTGCTGCAATCTTGTTGAACCCGGCCCCACTGAAACACAATATCTATATTGCGCTGCATCATATGGCTGAAAATTAATTGAATGCAGCACGTTTTACTCGAGCATTCGGAAAACTATGTTTCTGTATTTTAGTGGCCCATCACGTGGACAAAAGAGCAGCATGTTGCTGACAAAAAAATTTTAATGTCCGTGGATACATGTTGTCATGCATTTTGATTTATTTATTTATTTTTAATTCCGATCCAAATTTAAATAATTAACTCACCATAAAAACCATATAAAACATATCTTGATGCAATTTCATTAAATTTATAATCAAATTAAATATTACAATAAATTATTCAACAAACTAAAACTTATTTAATTTGAGATTATTAGGAAATGTAAATACTAACTAAATATCAAATAATGAAAAGAATTAGTTCAAGTTACTTGTAGTGCTATGAGATTTTGGACAAAAAAAATTAAAATATCACATTTGCAAAAAATAAATGGATTTTAATTATCAAGAAGAAGAAAAGCTAATAGATTTGAAGAAAAAATGATCATAATTGACAATTATCATTGTTTAGTTATCGTAATCCGACTATCATTTATTGTGCATTGTAGCCCATCCACCATTACTTGACTATTATCATATATAATCATCATTTGACTCTCATTATTTATTCACCCTAAATTGAGTATTGTTGTCACATGATCATCATCTTTTGATCAAATATGTTCAATTAGTACCGCTCAATTATCATTACTCGATCACTATTATCACCTTCCACCATTCTACTAAAATCACATGTGATAAAAGTGAGCTAAGAAAAAATTATTAAGTCTTCTTTGATTATGAATATAAGCACATTTTATAATATTTCTCTAATTATGAAAAGTGCATATTTTGTAACCTTCTACATATATTAGATTTTTTCAACTAAATCAAGGCTCATTATTTTTCACTATTCAAAATTTCACATAAAAATTGGTATTACTTGTTTTTTTTTTTACTTTTTGTGTGTGCAAGTTTATTTAAAACTATTAGCATTCAAAACTTTTTTAATTAGCATCAAGTTTTTTGCATGTAATATTTTGAATTTGTTCTTGAAAAATCATTCCCAACATCCTACAAGCTCTTTTTCAAACAACTAATCTCTTAATCAATCATAATTTAAGTGATGAAGTTCATGAAAGCCCTAATTAGGAAGATCTTTGATCTTTACAAGACAACTGAGCAATAAAATCAATATATTTTTTAGCCCTTATAGTAATCTAATCAATAAACAATATCATCATAATTTATGAAATTCTCCGAGCATTAAATCAATAGCAGCTTAATATTAGTCAATTATAGAATATATGTGCAACGCCTCATCATTTTCATACAAAAGTTTCTCCTCTATCATGATTTTACTAGGATCATCTTAACTTTAACAATTGAATTCATTGTTCTCATGCTACCCACCTAATTAAGAATCTCCCAACAGTATTCATGGCTAAACCACATATTATTAAAACTTTTTATGATATCTATTTTGCTTCAATGGGTGGCACGAGCTCGTCACACCTGAGTACTGAGGAGCTCGCCAGACAGATTGTTGTTATGACTGAGGAGGTTCACCATTTACGCGAAGGCCAGCAAAAAATTGAATGGAGTATAGCACGCATGACAGAGAAATAGAAGATCATTGGGACAAGCGAATAGTGACTGCTATAATCGAGGGGGAGGATAAGGGGGAGGATGAGTAGGAAGATGAGCTGAAGTTTTTATGTATTTTTAAATTATGAAATGTTTGAACTTATATTGATCAAGGTGTAAATGTAAAGTTTTGATAATTTAGATTTGTTACATTATCTCTTTTTTAGTATTGATATTTTTAAGAGCTTTGATTAGTGATATGGTTGAATATGATGTTGTTATGACATATGATGTGGATTAAATGTTGTGTGAACGTTGTTGAAATTTAATTTATTTTTTAAATTTTTTTAATTTATTTTATTTTTAGGTCAGATTTGTGTTCGTTTTGCATCCAATAATCTGATGTGTTGTCCATCAAACTAATCACGATGCAAATCCAACGGTAATCAGACAATACTATTTATTATTTGATGTTTTCATATGCAACATTTGACGCATGTGCAGATCAAACAAGTGCAACACTAACGATAAAAAAATCGACGCTAATAATTTATGTCGAACTATTTTGAAGAAAAATTGACAAAATTAATATTAGCGACCCATGAATTACCCGCGAAAAAAACTGACGTAAAGCTGACGCAAACTCAACTATAAAGATTCACATTTAATAAGCGTCTGATTTGACCGACGCAAATTTACTGAATACATGTAGTAGGGATTGTTATGCAAAGTTTTGAGTATAACATTTTCTACCACCATAGATTTCTTAACAGAGAACAGTACTAATGAATCTACTTTGAGATTATTGTTATGCAAGAAGAGTTTATTTTGCACTAATCTAAACAAAATCCAGAAATATTAATGTGCATTCTAATTTTTACACGTTTCTATATATTTTAAGAACAAAACTTAAATAATCATGGAAAAATGTTTTATAAATATATATATATAATCATTAAAGTTTTTATATTTATTTATATAATATTTAAATCCTCAAAATACATAAAAAATATCGCGAATGGTGATTCTTTGCGGAATGGGCACGCCTCACACACAGTATAAGGAACAAACTAGTGGGTCCCCTCTCGACCCCACGTTGGTTCGTTGTCAAGTTGCCACGTGTGAAATGAACAATGTTCTATCAGATATACTATACTGGTGGGTGGAATTTCATTATTTCTTACAAAATTTTTTAATATTAAATAGTAATTTTTTTGTTGCGTTTAAATTTAAATATTTAATAATAAGTTATTGTTTAGTTATATTTTAAATTTAATAATTATTTAAATAGTTTTAAAAAGTGAAATTTTAAACTCAAATATTTGCTGTCTTTTTTTTCACCACCATTTAAATTTATTTTAAATTAATTTTAAGATAAAAATAATGTATAATTAAAAAATTAAAATATATATTGTAATCATGAAACTTTTAAAATTCTAACTAATGAAATTTCAATTAATTTTTTCATCCAGATGTTCAATTGAATATAAAATGTTAGCTTTAGCCTTTGGGAGTCAAACACCAAGGACAATTTCAAAAATGATTCCCAAGAGAAATTTCTAACACTTAAAAATAATTTACATATATCAAGTTATTATTTGACAAAGTGAACTAAAAAAAAATGAAAAAGTGTATATTCTGGACTAATTAAAAAAATTACCATTAAGTATATTTTTTTCTAAATTTATATAAAGTATATAGTGTAATATATGAGTCTGGTAGGGCACCGCAGTTTTGTCTGTATAGATAAACTACGTTTTGTCAATTTTCAAAAAATAAACGCTAAAATATGATTATGTATGGTGACAACTTTTTAGCTACTGTTTAATTTTTTTTTAAATATTATAGCCATTGAATATCAATTATTTTTTATAATCTTCTTGATTATTTTTTAATAAGCTACGTCAGTCTAAACAGATCTTTATTTAAATTTTACATATTAAAAATAAATATTATTATTATGGCTTTTTTATTTTAAAATTTATGAGTGTTTGTTGCGTATTTCTTAACTTTATTTTTTAATATTTGAATTAGACATTGTATGATTCATCCGACGTATACGAGAGAGAAATGCACGCTTACACAAGTCTGACAATGCACGATTCATTATACTAGAAAGATGCATGCTTATGCACATCTGGTGGTGCACAATTTCCATCTTATATTATATTGAAGTTAGGTATATATATTTCAGATTTTTTTTGATTTTTCTACCCGCAGTTTCCGTTCTAAGTTCTCATGTGTTAAGAAAAAACAACGACAATAAAGCGAAAAATAGATCGAGAAAAATCATACCAGAAAAGGCGACACAAGATTTACGTGGTTCGGCAATTTGCCCACGTCCACGGAGCTGCAGAGGATTTTATTAGCTTTGAGGATTACACCGTCGACCACGTTGACTTACAAGAAAGAATTCTCTCTCTCTCTTTCTCTCACCTTTTCTCTCTCTCTAGACCGAGAGTCACACCAAGAAGAAGAAAAAATAACTTTAAACTGTTTGGAGAGTCATACCCATCCCTGTAATCGGAGCCCCTTTTAAAGCTTCACAGTATATAGCTTATTTTGGTAGCCCTTAATTTCATGATTCCATGGAATCATGCTTTAATGACCCATATAAAACTCATTAAGGCAAGCTATCAAATTCATTGTTTTTTTCTCTATAACAGGAGGGGCGGGAAATTAATCTGGTAAAGCTTAATTAATTAATTAAGCTTTCCTTAATTCTTCCTGTCAATAGAAGGCAACTGCTTTAAATAAAAAACTGGGAATCATCAAACTATGGCAGGGAATAAAATACATAAGGAAAAGAATTAAGAGCAGATAAATTAGAATCAATTTATCAAAGAATCTGTCGTAATAGGAAGTGGACCGGGTCTCCACCTTCCTCAACA
>NEWO01000114.1:27810-39221 GCA_003013225.1 Phalaenopsis aphrodite
ATAACTTTAAACTGTTTGGAGAGTCATACCCATCCCTGTAATCGGAGCCCCTTTTAAAGCTTCACAGTATATAGCTTATTTTGGTAGCCCTTAATTTCATGATTTCATGGAATCATGCTTTAATGACCCATATAAAACTCATTAAGGCAAGCTATCAAATTCATTGTTTTTTTCTCTATAACAGGAGGGGCGGGAAATTAATCTGGTAAAGCTTAATTAATTAATTAAGCTTTCCTTAATTCTTCCTGTCAATAGAAGGCAACTGCTTTAAATAAAAAATTGGGAATCATCAAACTATGGCAGGGAATAAAATACATAAGGAAAAGAATTAAGAGCAGATAAATTAGAATCAATTTATCAAAGAATCTGTCGTAATAGGAAGTGGACCGGGTCTCCACCTTCCTCAACACTCATGGACATAAAATTATGTTTTATTTTCTTTTATTTTAAACTGTATTGCATAATATATAGCGAAAATCTTGTGGATTCAAGTCAAAATTGTGAGTTAATTAGCTACATCAGAACAAACCAGGCAATTCGACCAAAATAGTTCTACTCAGAGTTCGACTGATCAATTCAACACGTAAGTTTGGCGAGATATATTGTTCTATAAGTTGATTCAACTAGTCATCTACAACAGATCCTACAATGAGTTATCCTAGCAAGTATGGTCCACTTTGTTAGCTCGTCCATGGGTTGAATAGGCTAACACGATGCATGAGCTATATATTTAGATGTTTTGTTTCATACTTTCATCCTTTATTTTTTTCTACAATGTGATTTTAATTTCTTGTCAAATGATATATGTAGCATAGGCTAGCCAAACTATAATTAGAGATGTTGTTTTTGGGAGTTAGAGATTCCATAGCTAACCATAAAATCTCTAAGTTATTTTTCATTATTTTCTTTATAACCTCTTTTCTAATTTTACCCTTTACAATTATTCCTTCTTGGTGGTATGTGCTCACAAATTATTGATCTCTAATCTCAAAATTGTTTTCACAACCCTTCTATCTACTGAAATCTACCCTTTTATGACAATTTTAGGTGAAGAAAATAATCAAAGTCATTGTGTATTTCTGGCATCTTGAATGGTGCCATCTCCCGACCTTCTAGTCCCTCCCTAATCTGGATGGCATTGTTCACAACAACTCAACACTTCATGCTGGCTGCTGGTGGACCAGAACCTTGTGGCTACCCATCTCTCAAATATTTCAAATGTGGTTTTTCCATACACTTTGCATCTTGATACATGTGCTGAGATCTGAGCCACTTCAGAATGACAATTTCAGGCCACCATTCACTCTCAAGTTATACAACTTAAGAACGATAAAGTTTCTATGAAGAGTCAATTAATTACTCAATACCTCACCTAAATTAAGAAACTCATTTAAAATATCACTTTTATAGGCTCTACAATCAACAGAGAAGCATTGTAATCTACATTCTCAAAGGTTCAAACCATCTACATGAACCAAGCTCCTGTTGATCAGCTTTCAGGATCTCTACTCCTTACTGTATAACAAAAGGTAGAAGCAAGAGCAACTATTAAGGGAAAGGAGGTAACCCTCAATATTATTCAAGAAGATCCAATGACACTTCCCCAGCCTGTTTTCCAAAAAACCATAATGTTTGAAGTATGTCTGATATGCAATAAGAAAGGCTATATAGCCTTAATTTGTAACGTCAATTACCAACCAACAAAGCTTAACGACAATACAACACTCATAGCTTCAATTACCTCCAATTCTGATTGGCATTTAGATGTCGGTGCCACCACACATCTTGCTACAGATTTAGATAAACTTTAGCAGTCGAAACTCCATCAAGGAAATGATCACGAAGACATTCTCATAAGAGGTGGTATGGTTGATTATAAAGCCCTTCCCAATCCTCTATCCTTGCAAAAAAAAAAAAAAATCTCTCTCAGAACGTCAACAACCATTCAACAATCCTATGCTATATAAACATCTTATGGGAACCCATCAATATCTCACAATTACAAGACCAGATATAACATTTTTGGTTAATCAACTGTCAAAGCACCTTCAATCAATCCTGCATAATACAAGAGACACACCATTCAAAGGTGTGAAATAATATCAAAATAGAGTAAAGCACAAAATGGAAGATTACATTCACACTTCACATCAATCAATATGCTCGATTGCATGTCACAAATGATGAAAGAATAACTTCTGTCAACGTACCACCTTTTATCATCACATTTTTCACAAGGCTTGTTTATCTCTAATAGGCTTGCTTAAAATTTTTGGAAGAATATAACGGGTTAACCAAAATAATAAGTCTAATAATAACGATCATAATAGAATTCACATCTAATTTTCTAACCGATTTTTAAAAGGACATTTGGTTGGTGCGCCACCAGACATAGCTTCTATTACTTTCATTCAACAAATCCTTTTATAAGTTTGCGTTATTGGTGCGCAAATCAATAAAGAAATAATAAAATTGGTCTTACTAAATATGTAATTAAGAATAATGTAAATTAAGGTGTTGTACCTCATAAATTAAGGTGTCAAAAAAATCATTTATTAGAGAAGGAAAAGTAATTAAATTTAAGTTATATGCATCACCGATTTAGCTTTAATTTTAATGTAAAGGCCATCTATTTAATAATTTTGAACCAACATATTTTTAATTATCATTCACATACTAAACTTAAATCATCACGTGTTTTGATAAGCTTGTAAATAGCATGTCACAATTTTAGCATTTATGTAGAATTATAAAATATTTAACCAATAGCTTGGTATTGCTTGTAAAATCACTCCAATATTTTACAATTATTGTCGTTTATTCATTTTATTATTAAAATAACACACTATTCATCGCATTTAACAAAATTAATTTGATTGACAGGAAAACGCATTCATAGAATTGGTGAGGAAAGCGACTGAGACGACAAAGAGTTGGTTGTGGCCCGATTCAATTGATCACATGGCTTGCTCATTGCTTCCGCTTTAGGGTAAATGGGGCTTACAACCCGACAAATCAAGTGGAGTGGTGAGCGTCAGAGGTAAATGAGACGGTTCGATCGTAAAGGTCAAATTTGAGCTTCATTTTGATGAAAGTATATTACAAATTTATAGAATGGGATAACTTTTATTATTACATGAAAAGGAAGATTTATTAATGGATTAATTAATGATATCGAGTTGAGTTTGGTTAAATTTGAGCCCGAACTTGTGGCTCGATAAGCTCGGCTTGTACTCTAGTTAATGAGTCAAGTTTGAGCCGACTTGACACACTTACACATCTGGTAGTGCCATAAAAAAGTGATAATTTTTTCCACATTCATATTAAAATAAAATAAAATAATAATTTTTTTGATATATATATATATATATATATATATATATATATATATATATATATATATATATATATATATATATATATATATATATATATATATATATATATATATTGCAAAGAATCAAATGTTTCTATTAAGTTACGAATAATTGTAACTGACAACATATAAAGATTCTTTAGTTACATATACATATGTTAGTTTAGGTGCTTGTGGGGAGTGCACATACGGCTCTAATATCTTATGAAGTTAACAAGAGTATATTCTATTTTTATTTCAACTCTTCGTAAGCTTCTTCATGATATCAGAGCAGATCAATCCTTAATATGTTTTTCTTTTTATGATTTTTGCTCGATTTCAATCTTTTTTTGTTCTTGTCCACGGATTCCATTAATTCAACAAATGATGCCATTATTTCTCAATATCCTTCTCTATCTATATCACGTCCTCTCAAGTTTCTCACGGGAAATATTAGAAATCATGTCACGGCTCTACTCATGATTGAAAATTACCGTATTCGGAGCTAATGTGTATATAGGTAAGTAAATCCTTATACAACTATAAATTACAGTTATATGTAACTAAGTAGAGATGTCATTAAATTTAGTTAACCGAATCCATCACTCCTTATATATCAAAAGGATGGGTGTATTATTTTTTTCTTATCCATGTGGATGATGTTTTCATTACACTGAATAATCTGAACTTCATGCAAGAACTTTTAAAAACTCTTCATAGCAGATTTCAAATTAAATAGTTGGGAAATATAATTACTTTCCTAGGTATTCAATTTCATAAACATGACAATGGTTATAACTTGAGTTAGATTGTATAAACCTAAGAGCTATAAACAAGCGTGTATGCACAATTTTAAAGAAATTCTTTCACCATGCTACTCCAAAGTCACCACAAATGAATCACATCAAAAACATATTTTCTATATCACTCCATATCGTCAGCTTGCATGATTGCTACGATACATCACAGTGACCACACTAAATATTTTGTTTGTTGTTAATCAAGTTTGCTAGCATATGCATTCATCTACGATTGGAAATTTTAAACAAACCAAACATATTCTCAAGGATCTTAAGTCAACACTCACACATGGACTTCACGTAACCGACAAATCATCTCCAATTTGATCTTACTCTGGTTCAGAATGGGTTGGTGATCCAAACACAATGAAATTCATTTCAGACCACTGCACTTTTCATGGAAACATCTTGATTTCATGAAAGGTTCAAAAACAACTTACGATTGCTAATCCTCTTTAGAAGCAAAATCTCAAGCTTTATCCTTGCAACAACTGATATTATGTGACTTCAAAAGCTTAACAGAATTTCAGCTTCCCATGGAAACTCCAACAACTAATTTTTGTGACAATACATCAACGATAACATTGGTGAACAATTTATTTTTCATGATCGCACCAACATATAGAAGCGGATCATCAATTAATCAGAGATCAAATTGCAATTAAAATCATTACTATCCAACACATAACTTCACAAGATCAAGTTGCTGATATTTTCACCACAGCCTTACCAGCAAGAAATTTCCCGAAACAAAGAAACAAACAACCTCCAACGTTTAGATGCTAAATTTGAGGGACCCTAACGATATCTCTATTCAGTTACAGATAACTGTATTTGACAACTTTATAAAGATTCCCTACTCACCTATATATATGTTAGCTCCGATGATGGTGTGGATTACACATATAGTTATAGTATCTTCTGAAACTAACATGCAATAAGATCATATCCTATATTTTGTTTCTACCTTTCCCGAGCTTGAAGAAGCTCGCAAACTTTTTGTACACATTCATATTAAGATAGAATAAAATTATAAAGTTTATGACATTTTTATTTACCAACAACCAATTGAAAACCATAGCATTTTCTTATACTAAGTTTTCAGGTTGACAAGAAGCGGTTCAATGTTACAAAGAGCTGAGAAATTTGAGGCTCCAAAGGGTCCACATCCTTGCTACGATTGATAGGGAAATGTTCGGATTTTCTTGAACTGATCAAATTAATCACGTGCCTAAGTTCTATGGAATATAATTGACCCATGTTTCGCATAAAGTATCTAATAATTAATGTGTGGACCAGATTTTCTAAAACGATTGGATTTTTCAGTCCCAAAATCATTACGTATTGTTAGGGCAAATTAAGAAATGTGGTGTTTAATATAAAATAATACTATTTTAGGTTCATATGTTTTGATGCAAGTTTATTCATCGTCTTTTTTTATATTATGATATGCGTCATTTTAAAATTTCATTATGATCCTGTTAAAATCTGACACTTGTCACTTAATATTTAAATAATAGTTGAGTATACTTCATTTCTTGTTTAAAATTTATTTAAAAAAATCAAGATATTCTTATAAACTTTCCGAAGGCAAAAAATATTAAATTTTAAATGTTTTAGTGTCAAGAGTTTGAGCAGATTTGTGCCAGCAAATCTTTTATGTTGGTATAAATTACTGAATTAGAGATAAAAGTATTTCCAATAATTTTAAAATAAAATAGTGAAAATCAAAATATTTTAGGGATTTTTTCATACATAAGATCGAAAATTATTTAATATTAAGAAATTCACACTTTAATCAATGCTTCAGTCTATGGTCTCTATGTTCTCTTGTCTTTCTCTTTCTTTCTCGGGCATTCCTGTCCGTATAGGTAGCAAGTCTCATTTCCTTGCTGCTCCTGATCTAGCATCGTGTCGCTGAAGAAGAACGTCGGAAAAAGAGATGTTGTGGACAGAAAGTAAACGAAAGTGTGGATTTCATAAAATTAAATTTTGCGGTGTAAGATACTTAAATACCAATATTTCTGATGTTATGTATGTAAAAAATTCTTATTTTTATGAATAATGAAAAACTTTTAATTCCTCATTATGAAATTACAACTTAGTGAATAAAAAAATTATTAGAAAATAAAGCGTGTATATTCTTCTTTCAATCAGGAATAGAAGGCTGCTTTATCTCACATGATTTAGCCACTAGAAGACCTTGTAGCTTGAACAATGCATTTCACCTCAAGCCTATTAACTTCTGATAACAAGTAAATCCAAGTGAGCGCCCCGCGAAGCACTGCTTTGCAGGGTGAGATTTCTCTCCAAGGTAATGACAATTTTTAGGTGTTTCAGATCGCAGTAAACCTCCATAAGTTCGATAAACTTGTCTTTGACAATTTTTAGGTGTTTCAGATCGCAGTAAACCTCCATAAGTTCGATAAACTTGTCTTTTAAAAGAAATTTGTTGAACAATAATGCTACTATAAATGAAACCGAGTGAACTCCCAACACGTGTCTCAGATTTTCTCTTAGATTATTTTTTTTTTCACTGATTTTAAATAGATAGACAATAATGATCTGAACTTGATTTACTTTATATTGTATTTAAGGTTTGGCTGAATTCCAATTTATAATTACCAAGGGGCCCCAAGTATTTGTTCACATTCGCATCATCGGAGGAAAGTCGGCCGATTTAACATGTGGAAGCTAGTAGATGCTGAGTATTGGTTGACTGTAGCTTCTGAAAGTGTCCGTTATTTCCATTGTTTCACGTGTACGAAATATGACTATTGCCACAATGTCCACAAGTGTGTGAAATACCGCACGCTGAATTCCAAATTTTAAATTCCACTAGAAGCTCAGAATTGGTTCTGTAGCAACTGAAGGGCCCCTATTTTCCACTTTCCCACGTGTGTGAAATATGACTAATTGCCACAATCTCCGCATATTTGCTTTTCATTTGACATCAGCACCCCAATACATACATGCATATGCATATTATATTTGGACTTGTACTTTAAGTGGACTTGTACTTTTAAGTTCACATTTAGCTACAAATAAGGCTGTTAAAAACTAACCCGATTTATCAATCTGATTCGAACTCGTTTTGAAAAGTTTGGGTTTGTATTGATCAGAATATTTTTCAAGTCTGATTCAGGTCAAAAAAATTAGACCCATTTATTATTTGGATCAGGTTTTGGTTGAATCTAAAAACCCAAACATGACCCGAATAAACTCGAAGATTCAGGTCAAGTTCGGATTAGTGAGTTCGGCTCGAGTTCTGCTCGAGTCCGGGTCAGGTTCGGGTGGACATTATTCGGGGTGGATCCGAACACAACCCGCTAACCCAAATTAACACGCTTATCTTCAAACAGAATTTATGCTAAATAGAATTTATTACATTCGGTAAAGTCTATAGTCTGTTCGGCAGGAATGACCTCTCGAGCAACAAAAGAAAGCAATTCTTAAATTTCTCCACAACCAATTTTATTAAATCTCGATTTACGTTCTAAAAGTGACGAAATGCAAAAAAAAAAAGAAAAAAAAAAAGAGAGAACACTAAAAAATCAATTTAATAGAACGTTAAATTTAGTTTTCATTTTTTTTTTATGTTTATCCGGATTAATACCAAATTCATAACTAAATTGTATTTAAATTTGTTGCCACATAAATTGAACTGTGTAATGAAATAAGGTGCGTAAAAAGCAAGTTGGGCCACATGGTAAAAACAATTTAGGAGAGCGAAAGGAAGCGAAAGGGGCAGATGCCTTGAGCGCCCACATAATAGATTCGCCCCACAATTTTAGCTCACAAGGTTCATTAAGGCATTATTATATTGTTCAATTTATAACTCAAAATGACAGAATCTGTTAAATTTGCCGGCGTTTAGAAGAGAATTATACTATACATAAAAGTATACAATAATCTGTTTTTAAATGTATCTTATATTGTTTTCTAGTATGTTGTGTCAATTCATTAAAACGTGCTCGGAGTAGTAAGACAATAAGAATCCCAAGGAGTTGGATTAGAGTGCCTACCTTGCCCAAAATAAAGAGGAAAGATTTACATAAATATCACTTAATTCTTATATATTTACGTATGTGTGATCACAAATATTGATAATCGTAATTTTATGATAATTGTTTGGTTACAATAAACTTAATTGATGGCTATACAGTCGTAGTTGGCTACAGAAATTATAGTTGGTTATAAAAGCTGTAGTTGAACTAAATAATTGTTGGTGGTGGTCGGTGGCGAACTCTTGTGATAGACGTGAACCGTCGGGACATAAAGAGTTAAAGTTGCCCCCCTCCAGCCTGGAGCTATTTATACTTGTTTAGAATGGGCTTTTAGTAAATTTGGTCAATCATTCAAAACACTCAATCAACCAGTCTATATTGATTCCTTCATAATATTTTTTTTTTCAAAATTATTGAGTGTCTTAATGACCTTAGCATGCAAAAGTTTGATATATTTTAGTCTTTCAACTGATGCACCAAAATCTTCGACAACACTTAAGTATTTAATATAAGCTTATTTGGAGTCTGATTGGACCCATTTCAGCATCATTAAGTTTGTCTTGTCGAGATACTAAACTTGAGTATAAATTTTTTAAATTGGGACTCACATGAGCTTGAATTTGAACTTCGAATATTTCTTACTCAAAATGCAACGAGATTCACGTTTGATGATAAAAATCTGATAATAACGATCAGCCGCCCTCTTATCTTTGGACCTTAATGCTTTTGTATCATTAAAAAATGTACGTTAATTGGAACCAAGCTATTTAACATTTTAAATTACCTAAATTTATTCATAAATGCTTTATGAAGTCTTGAATATGTTAGAGTTGAGTAAGAAATGTTGAAAAATAGCAAAATAGATACTTCTAGAAAAGCATAGCCGTGAATGATGTTCTTGCGCACATGTAGGCATGTATGCTCGTGTTCAAGTACGTGCTTGTGAACAAGTAAGCACAGTGATGTGCGTGAGGGTATGACAGAGCACATAATGAGTACGAGCTAGAGCACAAGAATGGTGACATGCTTGGGGGCACAGAGGTGCAGTGATGCACGTGCGAGCACTCGTGTGTGCATGTGTGTGTGTGTGTTTGCATGCGCTTATGCTTGGATGCACACATGCATTGAGGTGGGAGTGTGTGTGGGCTTAACAGTCGGACAAAGGCAGCAATGTGCTTGGGTGTTTGGAATTGTGAAATTATTCGATAGTCCATAAAAGTTTGCAAATCATTATTATGCGCTGGTGAATACGTGCATGCGCGCAAGTTTGCTTGTGCGCTTGCCCATATATTTGCTAACATAGTGACCATCAAGTTTTGATTTTTTTTCCTCATTTTTTAAGAAATTTCAGCTATAAATACCCCTCTTCAGGGGAAGAAAAGACACACCTTTAAAGATAGTACTTACCTTGCCCATAGACAAGTGTTACTTAATTTCTTCTGGCCACTGTTGTTTGCCGATATTCAAGTTATTGTTGCATTCTCATATTCATGCTATTATTGACTGCACATATTTAGGACATTATTGCCTTATCTTGTTTAAGTTGTTGTTGTCTTAGGCTACTCTATTGTTGGCTGTCTATTTTAACAGATGGTGCCTACACACATGCAAGTAGTTTTGCTTACCCATAACTAGCAGTGGTTACCTACTCTGGGTTATTTTTACCTTCACGTTGATGTTATCTACCTAAATTCAAATATTTATTACATTTAGGTTGTTGTTGTATATCCATATTCAAATAATTATTATATTTAGGATGTTGCAGTCTACTCATATTTCATTTATTGTTGCCATGAAAAAGTGTTGATTGTGATATCTTCTTTAGGTAGACCTTGCCTTCAACTTGATATTGCTAAATCAGTGATATCAAATGTAAACATGGGCTTTGATGCTGTTAGAGATGAGTTGACAAACTCTTGTTCTACGTCAGAGTGTTGACGCCTTATAACTTACGCTCCGGAGAAAATCAAGTCATCATAAGCATTGTTACAATTTAACCCTGGTAGACCTATATTAACTTTGAACTCTTCTGATGTATTGTTACAATTCATATTTCAGTATATAGCACTTTGGCACTTTAAATGTATGCATGCATATTCATATTTCAATCTTAGAAAGTGAGGTTTGAGTGTATGTGTTTAAAAATGGAAGTATGTAATTATATAAGAATTGTGTGTTTTGTCTGTAAATATTCTTTTTATTTGGTCTTGATAATTTTTTAATTTATAGAATTTATTTTGAGATGAATTTTATATAAAAATTTATTGATGGATTAGATGTTATATTTATGTTAAAATAAGTTAAATAAATGAAACATATGGACCGGAAAATTTTGCATTATGAACTCACAAAATTTGGGCCAATGATTTGAGATAGACACGCCCCAAAAGATGCTTGGCTATTAGGCTTCGATCACATCATCCAGAGTAGGTCCAGATGAAGTTTTAAGTCGTTGGAGCTTACTAATAACAGGTCCAAAACCAGCACAGATCCAAGCCCACTCCTGTTTTTAAATTTAAAATTGTCAAATGCGTTGAGAATCGCACAAATATGACCTTATCACTTTCATATTTATATTTTATGAAAATAAAATCAGCATTTTAATATTTAATTCTCTATTTACAAAAATCAAATTATAAATTTATTCAAGCATTAAGCAAGGAAATACAAATAATAAAACCATAAATAAATAAACTTTATACATATTTGCATCCATAGACTATTGGATTAAGTCTCCATATAAAATATAAGGATTTTCATGCTAGTCATTAAAAGTGACATCTGCAAATGCTTGTTGGGGGAGAAGAAGCTCTCACATGACACTTTTGTGAGAAGACCTGAGATATGAGTTGCATGAATCCAAATATCTAAAATTATTCATGTTAGAAATAATTGAAGTTCAACAATAAATTGTTTTGCTTACATCTAATGTCAAATCATAAATAACAATATTAATAAGAATAGAAATGGTGATCCTCTTTATACTTGAACACATTTATTTTATTTTATTTTATCCCATCACTAAATTAAAATAAAATATTTGATATCTACTCAAATTAAATTCCATTCTGAATAATATAAGATGTTTCAAAAGCCAAATAAATAAACTTTTGTTGCTCATAATTTTAAAAGGCTTAAAAATTAAGATAGCACCTAATATATATATATCTATATATATATATATATATATATATATATATATATATATATATATATATATATATATATATATATATATATATATATATA
>NEWO01000114.1:39703-56321 GCA_003013225.1 Phalaenopsis aphrodite
AGAGAGAGAGAGAGAGAGAGAGAGAGAGAGAGAGAGAGAGAGTACACATATATCTTATTCTTATTATCGAAAGTGAATGCTAATCATAAATTATAAATTTACTTTGCATGGACTACTTAAATGTTATAAAGCACTTATATAAAATCATAGGAGTTAGAAGCTTATAAAAATAATCCCACATGTCTCATCCATATGCTTCGGCATACGTATCCAAGAAAAGAACATGGAATCTATTTTGTTCTAATGTAATGAAGTATGTATGTATATAAGTTCCCCTCTCCGGAAATTGATCCCTAAACATTTTATCTTCGTCGTGATGACATTAGGGTTCGTTTGGGGCAGCTTGTGCGTTTCAGGATAAGTTGTTTATTATGAAACGCGGCTCGCGGGCCGGCCGCAGGGGTCGACCCGCGGTCTGCGTTTAGTGTAAAAATCCAAACGCAATTTCAGATAAGCTGATGGAACGTGCGAACCAAACAGTACGGCGGCGTTTTGAAAACGCCGCCCGCACTTATAAGCTGCCCCAAACGGACCTTAAAGCAAATGGAAAAAAAGGCCATCACTTTCATTATTTTTAATAAATGTAATCTTCTAAGAAATATAACATACCAATCAATCAAATATCATTTGGAAAAAAAAAAAAAACATCATTATTTAGATATGTCATATTAAATCTATAAAATTTACTAGCAGAACCATTTTCATCTTAAAATAATGGCATGCACAAAAACAAACAAATATATAAACAACCAACAATCGATATGAAAGTTTTTCTTATGAAAAAAAAAAACCCTTTACATCTCTAATTAATAGGACTTGAGCTCCACCATCATCGGACCACCGTAGCGGTCTGCCGCCCCTGATAAACCACCATCACCCTGCCAATGTCAAGCCATCACTGTTGTGCCAAACCGTTAACATCAGGTCGCCATTATCATGCTAGACAACTATCGTCGAGCAGCTACCAACACCAGGCCACCATCACCCTATCGATGTTGAGCCATGGCAAGTACCTTCAGACCACTATCATGGGCCTTGCCATCATCAGAACACAGTCACCTAGCAGATATCAAGCCACCCCCACCACCATTAGCGCGCCATCATGGGATGCTATCACTAAAGTTGGACCACAATTATTCAAACGTTGTCGGGCCACCGCCTCCACCCTTAGACTACCTCCTTGTGTTGACACCACTGTCAAACCACATTTACCAGCTCGATGTCATGCCACCACTGCCATGTTGGACCACCGACATTAGGCCACCACCGCTATGCCAGACCACTGCCATCATGATATCTCTGTCACTGAACCTCCATCACCCAGCAACGTTGAGCCATTGCCACCATGTTGGAAAACCGATATTGGGCCACCATCACTATTTCAGACCGCCAACATTAGGTTATTATCGCCATCAGACCATCGCCACCTAATAAATGTCGATCCACTCATTGTTAGACTACTATCATCAGACCACTTTAGTTATATGCAATACATCACTGATGCTGCCATCTGGTTTCCATTAACATCGCGACCACTGTCAGTCCATGATTGCTTGTCTATCACCACTATTGAGATGTCACCATCCTCACCTATCACTATCGAATTACCTAGCTAAGTCATTGCTATGCACGATCACTTTCACACTTACGATACACCATTGTCATCTTCAGAGCACAATTACCTAACCACCACCACCATCATCAAGATAAACCATTGTTGTTGAACCATCTTCAACCAATCAGTGGTGTTGATGTTGTCACCATCGTCTGATCACTACCACCATCAAATCACTATCACTTAGCCGAATCTACGAACCCCACCACAATTTTTTGACCCTCGTTGCCTAACAAAAGATGTTGCTACCACCACCTGTACCATTATTGAATCATAATCCCAACCACTATGGCTGTCATATCAACGTTGCCAGGTCAGCGCTATTGTACCACAATAATTATACCTGGATGTACCACCTTTGCTCTAGCAACGTCACAATTTTCATTTTCATTACCAGACCATTGTCGCCTTTGTAGGGTCATATTTTCTGACCCCCACTTTCTTCGGACCAATACGTTTATTAGCCAATGGACTACAATCAGGTGGCTGATATCGGTGCAACCTTTAGCATCGGTTGGCCACTATCAATGTTGTTATTAGAAAACTGGTGCTTGATTGATGCCATTGTTATAATTAAACCTCTGTTTTTGAATCACCATCATCAGATAACTATTGTCTGGCTATCACTACTACTTTTGTTGGATCACTATTGCTTAGTAGCTATGACAATCGATGACGATGAATCCATATCTCCATCACACATCCCTTGCAGTCTATCTTCCATCATCGCAGTCAGGTCACTATCACTTCTATGATATCTTCTACCTCTTATTTAGTGAGAATCAAGTTGATTTCTACTACTTTTATTATATTATTCTTTGCTAGGTAAATTGTTGTAATATGCATTTGAATAGTGAAAATCATTTCAATTGAGTTAGGTCCCATAGTTTATTTTCTTTTTGGTTTTTCACATAAAAGTTCACGTTGTCTCCTCTATAAACTCTTCTTTTTTGAAGTTGTGTGCAAGATTTATGTACAATCCTAAAACCTTAATAGAACTATGTTGATGAGAAATTTTCAACACAACACACAACGATACTAAAAAAATTAGGGATAAAACATTGAGAGCACTTGATGTAATATATATGTATAATATCATGCATTATGCAGTACTATTTAATGTTGTATTTATTTATAATCTTGTTTAGTGCACTGTTGTCTTACAGATATTATTTGTCAATTTATGATAAATACAAAATTTAAAGAAAATTATAAGTTGACTATTTTGACAGGAAACTAACATAGTATTATGATTTAGACTGAAAATATTTTTTATTTTTTGGTATGTGTGATGCCTCAACTCAGTTGCTTCATTTGGGCCATCCAAATATCAACAATTTGGAACTCTAATTTGAGGGATCCGCCATTGAGTATGTTAAATTTAGAATTAGTTCAGTAAGAAGTCACATGACATGAAGCTATAATTATGCAACCCCTAGAATTTGCCCACCAAGCCTGAGGTCCTCTTTATCAATCATTTACCAGAAGACTCACCACCAAGTTTTACAGATTTAAATGATGATTATATTAAATTAGCATCACTTAGATCATTTATTGATTTATCCACTTAACTATTCCTTCTTCTCTTGACTAGATTCGGGTCTTGAATCTAATAATCTTTTGTTTTGATATATTTTTGTTCATCACCGTTTGATCCAACCACTCCAACGACACCATATGGGCATATAATAATAATTAAGTCTGAATTCTTCATGGCCTTCTATTTCTTATAATATATAATTTATTACACCTACTTCACAAGATAACAATCAAGATGACAATCAAGAAATGTTGGTAATGATGCCTATAATGCTAGTTGGTATATAATCATCCACTAATTGCTTTTTAGTTCATAATCTTTTCTAATTTCACTGTAAACATCACATCCTTTGATAACACCATAGTCAATTATGTGTGACTTGCATATGAATCTCCACCTTAAAATTATTAAGAACTATTTTCCTATATAATTATCCCCTTTCTAAGGGAATTTTAAAGATTTAATTTTGAGATTGAACATTTCATAAAGAGAGGCTTATGGTTGGGATATTCAGAAAATAACTTGCATCCCCTTTTATTTTCATCCTCCATTAAGAAAATTTTTCTACCCTTGCAATAAATGTTGCCCAATTAGTTGAATTTCTTAAATATTTTGTTTGTTTTCTCTTTTATCGTTATATGTCTATTGTTTCTCATTCACCATTGCGAAATCTTTTTTATCTCCCCTTAGACTGTACGTCAAATACTCAAATTACTTGATTGTTTCATGCATTTTTTTTCATTTTTTAAATATTTTATATATATTTAAATCCATTGTCACCAATATATTAATCCAAGTTAGAAGGTCAATCCTCCTCTCATTTATCACGCACTCATGAAGAACCATCAATGATTTTTATTCAATCCCCTTTATTCATTATTTCAAATCATTTTTTTATTTTCATTCACAATGTTGACAAACACATTATATAAGTCTTTTTGCATGGGGCCAACACTTGAGCATATCACTCAACCCACAGTTATTGAGGCTGGTTTCAATGGAAAATTAGATATCCTCACACAAATAAAACATATTGTATAGATATTGTCATTCACGAAAAATTAGTACATATGAATATACAAATTAAGTGAATTTTCTGTATGTTATCAATGCTCGTTGAGCCGGAGAAATAACTATAAAAATAGCACCAAAAACTTTCATATTTAGTTATCTCACATCACAACTTTTATTATTACAAATATCATATAAAAAATTACATTCATTATCACCATTTAAAAATCAAACCCATCTCTTAATCCATAAGTAAAGTGTTATGCGTATAAAAATGAAACTTTAGTGAGCAGCTATCATTTATCCAATTCAATTTTAATCTATTCCAAAAATTGTGTAGGCCGACCTCCATTGAGAGGCTATCGTTCAAGTGTTAGCCAATTTAATCGTAAATGCACATATTTCGTAGGTAAGAGTTTGGGTTCGGACCCTTTCATTAAAAATTAAACTTTGAACCGACAGATTAAAATGGCTTACATTCATTTAATGATGCCGGATGTGCCAACTAAGAGTTGGCATTATTTCAATTAATTGCCTACTAACCGTTTGTTGAGAAGAAGCCCCGGGTACAAGCGTTTCGCCTCGCTGTTTTCTTCCTAAATTCTAGCAGTTGGGGAAGCAGGGGAGTAGTAACCGCACAAAGAAGTTACTCTCTTTTTACCGGGAAGCAACTCCTCTCCTCCCCATTTCCAATCTTTCTCGCAATTTTCATCTGCGGCCATGGCTTCCGAGGATTTCACAGACAAAAACTCTGTGTTCAAGAAGCTCAAAGCGAGGTCCGATAACAAGGTAGCCTTTTTGTTTCTCTGCTACATGGTTTGCTAAGGATTCTAGATCTAGGCCGTGATTTGCAGATCCTGCATGTTCTCTGCGGATCTGATCGCCTCTCACGATGCGTCTTTTCTGGTCGTAGATGTGTTTTGATTGCAATGCGAAGAACCCTAGCTGGGCTTCTGTTACATATGGGATATTCCTCTGCATGGATTGCTCGGCTTTTCACCGCAGCCTCGGCGTGCACATCAGTTTCGTGAGGTGAGACTTGCGGCAATTTTGATTTTTTTTTGTGGGGAAATGTTGATATTGTTTTCATTTCATTTCTTTCATTATAGAGTGATTGATTTTTATCTTTAAATCATAGGAGTTGCAACAAGATTGATGAGTCTGATTTGGTTACATTAGAGGGTATGCAAGTTGTGGAGTCACAACTATGAAAACATAGATTTTATGATGGGGATAAGGAGATTTAGAATGTCAGCTACATCCAAAGAATGCAACCAACATACAATTTTTGTAGGACACAAAGAGTTAATATTTAATAATTGTTTACTATATTTAATGAAAATGGAAAAGAGATAAAATTCAACTCTGACCTAAGATTTATGGTTTTTGATATAGATTAATGTAAGGAAAGATGGAGAACACAAAAGCTATATAGAAGATTGAAATATATGCAAAAGACTATAGTAAATTTTTAAAAATCCAATCACATGTCTAGGCCAGAAAAAGTGAAGGGAGAAAGGAAAGAAGTGTGAAGTTGTCACCACAAAAAAGCAAGCCTTATATACAAGGAGCTAACCTTTTCTAGGGACATAAATGAGTCGAGTTAGGTTTAAGCTGTGTCTGGCTTGAGGTTTTGGTTGTCTGATCAATCGAGTTTAATTTTAAGCTTAATCCTAATACCATGAGTTTTAGTTGGCCTATAAACTAGCCCTTTTATTATTGAAAAGAGTAGATGATGCCAGTCCAAAAAAGGTGTAATAATAAAATTATAAAAAGAATGAAAATCAAAATAAAAATACTGAGAGAATATTTGAGATAATGAAGAGAATTATGATTTGATTTTTATAGTTTTTTTAAATATTTTTGACTTAAAGCAATGAAGTATAATATTTTAAGCATATTTAATGTCAAAATTTCTTAATTCAGATGATTTACGAGCTAATGAGGCAATTTGAGTCAAGTCAAGGGCAACTCAAGATTAACTTGTTGGTTAACTCAATATTAACTTGTTAGTTCACTGAGCAACCACAAAAATCATGATACAGCACAACATTTGTTGCAGTCCCTAAGCAGAGATGAAAAAAAAAATAGTGAAATAATAGAAGAAGTTGATAATAAAAATTGAACCAGCCATATGACTAACTACAAGACCAATTATTTGCTACAAGTAATAGAAAGGATAGGAACGCCATAACGTTAGGATTGTGGGAATCTATCCCACATCAAAATACAAACCCTCATTGTCTTAACAAAATGAAACTAAAATTTCAAATACAAAATTAGAACTTTTTATATGCAAAAGTTCAAATTTCATATTATTCTTTGTAATACAAACATTTTGTGTTACCAATGGACCTAGATTTTAAAATTTACAGCAATTGGTTTGGATGGAAAAAGTTTGGCTTAGATGAATGATTTAGTTAATATATGTCCTATTAATGTGTGTAATTGTTATGGGTGTGAATATTGGGACTGAATTTAAAAATTTGGTTTTGAGTTAAGCTAATGTGAGATTCGACTTTGCTTATCTAATTTGAAAAAAAAAAAAAACTTATTAGGTTCTGACTTGTCGAATCGGATTTGAGCTAACTCGAAAATTAATGACTTAACTATTTGATTTTTTAAATTACTAACCCATATGTCATTGTAATTTTTGTTATTTTTTTCTACATGTCTTGTCCAAATTGAGTAATTGTGTCAATTTTGAGTCTGGTCAATAATAACTTGTCATAACTTAAAAAAATGTTTTTCCTATCATCATAGGTTGGGTTTGAGTTTGGGTTGAATTGTTAACCTATTGAATAAATGGCTTGAGTTTGAGTTGGTTAAAATCTAATAAATATTTTAAATGGGATCATGTTCAAAAACATATTGAGAGATGAACTGTATGCAAACTCAGCAATAGATATTATCAAAATTCAACTAGATGTATGCTCGTTTAACGAACAACATAACAAATCCCATAGACTTCGATTGACTCCTTTAGCTTGCCAATCAATTTGTGGTTGGGAATTATCTAAAAAAAAGATTTGAAATTATGCATTTTGGTATTTAGGCTCAAGCCTCGAGGATTTTTTAGGCTTAAGCTCAAAATCAAAGCAGTAAATTGATAAAAAATATGAAGCAGAAGTATCATGCTAATATCAAAACACGGTCGTAAAAATTCAAAATAAATTCATTACAACAAGTATCTCACCCAGAAATCAACGTGAATTAGTAATTTAAGCCACTAAGATCATGATTTATACATTAAATTTGTGCCACTCTCATTACTAAATTAGCTTTCATTAGAATCAGGGGCGGAACCAACCAAACTATCCCTCTAGATCCAACGTGGGAAGAGCTAGGGCAACAATGGACAAATTGATATTTCATGAGGGGCAAAATACCGAATTGCTTTCTCATATAAGTAAAAATCTGAATTTGAGAGGGGCAATTAACACCCCTGGACGCTACCTGGGTCCACCTCTGATTAGAATTGTTATTATAATGAATTGTTTTATGCACTCTCTTATTCTTTATTGTGTCAACATCCTCCCAAATTTTCTTCTCATTTCGATTTCCATTACCTTTTTCTCTAATTAATAAAAATTAATGAGAATATTAAATACAATTTACAACAATGAATATATAGATTGTTACAAATTAAATTATATAAATTTCTTATGGTAACAATTTTCTATTAGTTACATGTTGACTTGTGTTGGACATGGTGGCCCTCCTTCATCCATCAAAGAAATCAACATTGAGATCTTCCTCCTAAAATTACAATAGTATAGCTTTATTGTTAGCCTTCATAAATTGTTCATTATTTGATAGCTCATCATGATAAATTAATTAAACCTTCTTTATCCTCTAAAGCCATTTTCTTCAAATGAAATTGCTAATTTTTTTGGCTTTGGTTATTTGTAGCATGATTTATTTTACGATTTTGTTCCTTTGGTGGTTCCTTGGTTGATGTTATCCATCCTACTCTGTAATATACCATTTTTTTTTTAATATAACTTTAGGTGCCTATAAAATTAATTTTTTGTTTTAATAAAGTTTGTTTTTGGCTACGTAATCATTCTTCTTCTTCTAGGAATTTAGGCCTTAATCCAGTGTAAGGCTTGAAGCATTTCGAAAGAGTTGATCCTTTTGTTCAAGCCTTATTTCTTGCTCATGGATTACAACTTTCAATTTTTTTCTTTCTCCTTATTAGGATGACAATTTTGTTTTACTAATATGATATGTGGCCCATCTGAACTCAATACAGTGTATTGTTTTACTATGATGATTTGTGATTTATGTTTAATATTTAGATTATCATTTATTCGTATAGTCTCACAGAGTTTGGTTTTATCCTTTTGAATACTTGATAATTGAGCGTAATTTATTAGTATAGCCTTCAGTGTAAGACTCGAAGCATTTGGAGAGAGTTGATCTTTTCGTTCAAGCCTTATTTCTTGCTCATGGATTACAACTTTCAATTTCTTCCTTTCTCCTTATTGGGATGACAATTTTGTTTTACTAATATGATATCTGGCCCGTCTGAACTCATACGGTGTATTTTTTTACTATGATGATTAGTGATTTATGTTTAATATTTAGATTATTATTTATTAATATAGCCTTACAGGGTTTGGCTTTAGCCTTTTGAATGCTTGATAATTGAGCGTAATACTTCATGAATCTATAATCTTTTTTACATTTAATATCTATAGAAAGATAATATATAGGCTAAAGTATGACTTTTGTAAATGAATAGTTATTAAGACTTTAAAATTAAACATCTAAAACTCAAAATTATATAACTAATTTATGTGCTAGGATCTTCTCCTGGCGCACACTCACCGCACTCACCATTGTCGGCACTTTTCCATAAGAAATTACCTTTTTTTTTGGCTTCTCATTGTCCTTCCTATCATTCGCTGACCTTTCCCATGCCATTAAGCTCTTGCACATTGTTGCATAGAAGTTGGATCTAGGCTAAATCCTCCTCAGAACTCAGATCCTTACCTCTATCATTGAACTTACCTACAGCCATTAAGGTCCACTCCTCTGCCCTCAAATTAATCTCTTAATAACCAGGTCTATGCCTCCACCAACATGGGTATTCATTAAGTTGTTTACAATTTTCATTATGCACTTCTAGCGGCAACGAGCCTATGATACTTATTTTTACTACTTCATCAATTTGTAGTACAATGTTGTGTACCCAACTAATTGCCATCCTCGACCTCTCTGTCTCTGTCTCTCTCTCCCTCTCATTATTATTCAAAAGATGCGCACAATTTTTCTTTTCATTGCATCTTATGCCGTTGGCATACCACCAGCTACCAGTGAGGATCACTTGTAGGATTTTGTTAAGCTCAGAAAAACCATCGTCAATTTTTTCATCTATCCAAACCTTCATATTTTCTGTTGTAGAGCTAAACTTTCCATTTGAACCAAGTTCAATTAGTGAAATTTCTATTTTTTTTCTCACCGTACAATCATTCATTTTAGAAGCGGAATATAGATTATGATGCTTGTGCATGTAGTATCTCTAACCACAATTTCTATTCATTCTACAGGTCAACTAATTTGGATTCATGGAGTCCTGAGAAGCTTAGAATGATGGCTTTCGGCGGCAACAATCGTGCACGTGTCTTCTTTAAGCAACATGGATGGACAGATGGTGGTAAAATTGAGGCAAAGTATGCTTCAAGAGCAGCTGAAATATATAGGCAAATACTGTCTAAAGAAGTTGCTAAAAGCATGGAAGAAGATGCCATGTTACCTTCTTTATCAGTTAAGGAAGCATCATTACAAAAGCCTGCTAATGGTCTTAAGGAGCTTGAGGCTGCCCATATGTTGGAACAAAATCCAGTGAACAATCATGGAGGTGCAGAGACTGCTCATTCACCTAAAGCAACTAATTCACCGGTGATCAATTTTGTTAAAAAGCCCATTAGCAGTAAAAAAGCTGGAAGCAAGAGCGGTGGCCTTGGCGTTAGAAAACTTACTACAAAGGTAAGGTGTTTTGCTTTTTTTTCCTTTGTGGAATTTTAAAGAATAAGGTATGTTAATTATTCATGTATGAGTACAAATAGATTTTGGTTTCTATGATTTTATTATCCTTTTTTTCATACCCTGAGAGGATCCCAAAGAATTTTGTTGAATTTTTTTGGCTGAAATATGATATGACGTTCAAATCTACTTATTTGTAGCTGAACTGCGGAGCTCAGTTGGCAGAGTCTTTTCTCTCCAACGTAAAGGCCCGCTTTCGATCTATGCCAAAATGGCTCACCAGTCCTAAAAGAAAAAAAAAATCCTACTTCTTTATGTGATCGTAAAGATATTTATGCTCAGTAAATGCTATTGGTTGCAGCAAAATGAAAGTTTGTATGACCAGAAGCCTGAAAAGTCTGAACCAGCAGTATCGTCATTGGCTAGTCAGACAAATGGATCATCTTTGTCATCTCGGATCGATTATGTTGAAAGCAAGCCGGCTGCTGAAACCATTTCTGAAGGTGCCAAAAAAAGTGGACATGTAGCCCCTCCAAAATCCTCAAATTTCTTTGATGAATTTGGACTGGACGGTAGATATCAGAAAAAAATGAGCTCTACCTTATCAAAAATTGAGGTATATTTTATTTCTCTGACTGTTTTGGTGATGTCTTTCTTTATATATGATTCTTAGGCATTATTTTTTCATTTTACTTTTTAGACAGCAATCTAATGCACTTAATCAGTAGGAGTCAATGATTTTACATGTAGATGGTTTGTATTGCTCTTATGTTAGTTTTTACTATATAATGCGCCAGAAACCACAATTTAGGAGTTGAGATGATGGCTGTAGCAAAAGGGTCCCAAAAAATTCTTTTTGAGGCGCACTGAAGAGGACAGTATGATCAATCTAGTAAAGAAAACTAGCACCACTCATAGTTATGATATAAAATATCAAACTAACAACTCAATCCAGAGCACAAATTTATATCGTTTGTTCGAGATTGACCTGCCTCCCCTACAGCTTTAGAGATTTTTCTATAGATAGAAATGCTGTGTTTGCGCTAGTAAGGTAGGGTTGGTGATTATGAGAAAGATTTTTGTATGATAAAAATAAGTTTAGGAAAGGTTTGATGGAAGATCTTGTACTTTTTTTTTTGTACGCTTAATGATTCTACTAGTGGACTCAATGACAATGATTGATTCTATTGATTGGATTTACATAGCTTGAGATGCCTTTCTTCTCGAGTAAATTTATTATGGGTGAACAAGAAGTGATTTTGGAATTGGTTTGCTTTGGGTAGGCATTACTAGTTCTAGAATTGAGTTTCTTGTTGGGATGACTAAACAAGAGTAATCTAAGAGAAAGAATTCATTTGTGAATGCTATTTCTTTCTCAGGGTATGTATTGATAACACATTCATGTTTTTCATTGCAAGTGACATAAGGCGATATAAACAAGTGTCTTAGAAGTTACATTTGTACCTTTTTTTTTTTGGGAGGAAAATGGCCAACAAAAACACATTTATTTGCCCAAGGATCAAAATTTTCATTGCTTTTGGAATTTATATGAACAAAGAAATGCATCTAAATATTTTGGATACAAGGTTATTTGAGCAATTAAAATGGAGAAAATTTGTTCGTGGCTTATGTAAGACTCTTGAATTCTAGTATCTTTGTAGGTAATCAATTTATGAAGTATTAATTGGTATAATTTCTATTCTCTAATATATTTTTTAGATGGTCATTCTTTCATTCAACCACTCTATCTTATTGGGATGTATCACACAATAGGACCGATAGAGGTTTAATTTTTTTTGGTGTATATGTAAGAGTATTTTTTATATTATTAAATCAAACTCTGGTAATTTTAACACTAAGATGTACACCTTTTTGACTACACCTTTTTTACTCTTAATAAAAAATTAATCACACGGGTTTAATCATCAATAAATAATACAAACTATTGAGCTCCATTGATGTTAGGTATAGAGGATGGTCAATGAGAAAAAAAGGAATAAAGGTTCTTATGTCACTTATTAAAGAATTGGTGTGTTTATATTTTATTAGTACATTAGCATCGCAATGAAATTTGCCTTTTTTGAATATTAAAGGAAATATAAATCTGAGAATGATAAATGATGGGTGGCCAAGGCATAGGTGTTACAATTCTTTTTTTTATTTTTTTTATTTTGATTCAAGTCTTTATGAGAGGAGATAATATTGAAGGTTGTATTTTTCTTGATTGGGAAAATCCTTGAGGCAGAAATTTTCTCTTAAACAAGTTCAATTGTTCTTTTCATGCCATATATCTGAAAGAAATAATATGAAGGATAAAATATAACACTACATTTTGAATCTTTAGTTAGCATTTATATGAATAAAATGTTGGTAAATAATTTTGGGATGGAAGATAATCTGGGGATTGATTGATTTATTTATAAAAACAACTCAACAATCCATAGACAACTCAATGATCCATCAATTACATATGGATTACATTTCTTAGGAGAATTGTTTATATAATATGTAGTTTAGAATCAAAGATCCAGGAGCTAGAAATGGGCATCTCTGAGACTTTAAGGCATAAGAAGATGATGCAATATTTTGGAGTATAAATACTTTTAGTTTTTTTTGGTACTTTTAGCTAGTTTCTTTGTCTTTCTAAGCCTTATAAATGACCTTTCTAAGATTAGAGAGAGTCGTTTTAGATTGTTTGGTCAAATGAAATGCTGACCATCTGATGTTCTTGTTAGGAGAGTATGTGTTTTAGAGTCAACTTATGTTAAGAAAGACAGACGTAGACCTAAAAAGACTTGGGTCAAATTGTATAAAAAATGATTTTAATCTATTAGAATTAAATGAATGACACTCAAGAGGATGCAATGGAGAAAAAACATTCATGTAGTTGACCCGACTTAGTGGGATAAAGGCTTGTTGTTGTTGTTGTAGATTGTTGACCATGGAGAGGAAAATTGTTCTCTTTATTAAAAAAAAAAGAAGAAAAGAAATGCAATAATGCAACAATGAAGGCTACTGCAATAGGACTAATTTTTATAGTGCTTCGATGAAGACTGCAACAACAATGAAAGATATTTGTGGTAATGCGGCGATCATGTTTGCAATTATAAAAATATAGGGAAAAAGGAAAAGTGCACCATAAAGGATTGTGGTAATGTGATGATGAAGAGGTTATTGTAATGGACACATAGAAGGAAGAAAAATAGTCCAAGGCTCTGATACCATTGGTAAAGAATTAGAGAAATTAGTTGAGTGTTTTATTTGATTTCTATGTAGCATTTATATAATCTTAAGAAAGCATCTAATAGGAAACATACAAAATTAAAAGTGTAATTAAAATTTATTATACTGTTATTAAGAGTAGTGAAATAATAGTTTTAGTTTAATTTTGATAGTCAATGGATTGATGAATAGATACTAAGGATCCAACGAATCAATGAAGTGGTATAGAACAAGAGAAAAGAGCAAATACCCTGGAGAGTGTTGCTCCCTACTTCCAGCTGGTGGAAATTATGCAAGCATTTCACAATTTTTGTAATGATTTAGGGTATTTATCGAATTGCATGCATCATTGTCTTGAAGAAGGGAAGGAGGCAAATCATGTTGCTTAAAACGATAATCCAACTTGTTCTAGCCTGAAGCTTTGCCAATTTTTACAAATCCAAAAAAAATATTCAAAATTAAAAACAGAAGTTTTAAAAATTACTTCAGAAGTCATCTATGCTCCAATTGCAACAAATTTATGAACGGGATGATGCGTTTCTATGAGATAAATTCAACGATTTCAAAATCATTCAAATTTTAAGGTCAAGCAACCTCAAAATGTGAGCCCATATTGTATAATTAAATACTTTCATTTGGAGTTTCACTACATAACCTACGTGTTCTTGATTCCTCCTCCATGCATCCACCAACCAACATCACTGAAGGTGATCTCTCAATTACCATTGTCATGAATTTTCTAGCTTTTAACAAATATTTCAAAATCTATACTCTGATGCAAAGTCTTACAAGATTATATTCTCTTTTCTTTTTATACTTGTTTGGTTCTTCTGTAATACATGCTTGGCTAGGGAGCGTCCTGAAATATAATACTGAGCTCAGCTTCTTGTAGAAATCATCATATAACATGATACCTAATTTGTTTGTGCTTTTATTTATTTATTTATTTTAAATCTTTCCCCCCTTCATGTTGGCTCACTGTTATTCCAAATTCAGGAAAGCAATGAAGCAAGGCTGAAGTTTTCTAATGCAAAATCTATTTCATCTACACAATTTTTTGGAGAACAGAATAAGACAATTGGCAAAGAGGATAAGATTGTCTTGCAGAAATTTAGCGTATGCCATTTCTGATTCTTTTTTGAGCTTATTAAGATGATAAACTTGCCGCATTTTACATTATAAACAAATCCTTCCACTTTCATTTTGGTTTACAATGAAAAACATATATATATATATATATATATTTTTTTATCAAAGCTATGTTGGATGAAGGTGAAATCCTCCTTAATTTGAAAATTTTACTCATCAAATAAAATCACATATAAATTGATTTTACATTATTATATATGCAACTCAAGCTTTAAACCATGTTTTAGCAAAATAATAGTCTTCTAAATTAGCATAAATGGGGTTTATCTGAAAGAGTATCGGGCCATTGATTTAACATATTTATAAAGGCTTAATGGCAGGGATTAGCATAAACCATCACTTGACATTCTTTTGTATAGGGTGCAACATCCATTTCCAGTTCAGATATTTTTGGTAATGATGCTGGCGATTCTCATCTTGATCTGGCTGCAGCTGACCTCATCAACCGGCTCTCCTTCCAGGTAATAACAAAATAATTATGGAGCATTTACATACACACCACACAACTCTTATCTATTTACATATCTAACATCTAAACCTGCATAATTACATGCATATCACTCGAATCTTTAGCATTACATCAAAAATACAACCATCGCTATCTTTTTAAAAGTGAAATATACAATTTTCAAATGTTACTGGTTGAAATATCAAACTTTTGGTTTTAGATATTTAAATAAATTTCTCTATAATTATTATATATTTAAGACTGCTTTGCCCAGAAAATCTTACATCACTCATTTTTTTGTTCATATTTGAATCCTTTATTATTTCTTCAGGCATCTCAAGATATATCTTCTCTTAAGAACATGGCTGGTGAGACGAGTAAGAAGCTGACTTCTCTAGCCTCCAGTTTGATGAATAATTTGCAAGAAAGAATCCTTTGAGGGTTACGAATGTAAATTCAATTTACTGGCTTATTAAATTGATATCAGTTGTTGTTAAAAGTGATCAAATTGTCTCGTCTATTCATTCCACCATTGTATTCATGAAGCTTCATGACCGATCTTTTTTCGGTTTATTTTTTATTTTTATTTTTTTTATATTTTAATGTGATGAACAAAATTAAGGGCTGTGGATTAGTTATTACTTTAATATCTGATGGATTAATGAGAAAATCATACTTAGCCAAAAACATGTCATCCAGCAAATCTAAAGGAGTTGATTTGGCAGAGTTGCAGTTTTGGGTGTGTTTATTTGAACAAATTTGATTGATTCGGTTTGGTTTGGATATAAAAATTTATTTTGATTTTTTAGTTTTTAACACCTTGATTTTTTATTTTGGATTTTTTAGTTTTTAACACCCAATTTCTTTGTATTTATATATGTAACTACTAAACTCCTACATCTTTTTTAGCATCTAAACAACCCATATCTTTCATATCACATAAAAAATAAAGCCATTTATCTATGAAAAAAATTAAAATGCATATTTTCATGAATAGATAAGTTGGTATTAATGTAAAAAATGAAATTTAGGTGTTAGATATGTAAATGCATAAGAATTAAGCGGTATGTATGTAAATTTTACTATAATTTGATTCAATATTGAACAAATCGAAAAAAGAAAAAACTAAGCTTATCTTATATATATAATATTTGAATAAAATAAATAGAAGGTTCATGAATTTAAATTGATATTATATAAGTAAAATAGAAGACTCGTAATGTCTGTTCATAATTAAATTTTAATAAATAATTAAATCTTAGTTTATTAATAAGTAAAGGGTGTAAGCTGAATTAAATTTTGATTTGATCATTCAGTTTTACCATGATTCTAATTTGTTGATTTTCTTTTTAAATTTTTTATTTCAGCTGCAATCGGCTTTTGGCCACTTTGCGAAGAACAAATTATTAGGTGATTGGCAAATTTCATCGCAAATAAATAGCAAGAATCTCAAGTATTGGAAAACTGGTTAAGTGCGTGCTACAATTAGGGCTGTCAAAACAGCTTGTTGTTCGCGAACAGTTCGTGTTCGACTCATTAAGAAGCTCGTGTTCGGCTCGTTCGCTAGGTTAACGAGCCGAACACGAACAATACGAACTAATATTTGTTCGTTCGTGTTCGGCTCGTTTTGGATATATATATA
>NEWO01000114.1:63774-105762 GCA_003013225.1 Phalaenopsis aphrodite
TATATATATATATATATATATATATATATATATATATATATATATAAGTTTAGAAAAATACGAAATCAAACTGACCCAATATTTTTCATAGTTTAAATGAAAGAGCGCTAAACCTTAAATCTCGTATCTATCCCGAAGGATAAACATAAGACTTCAGGATGTGACTTGATCAAATAAACTAAGAAATATATGACATCTGTTTGGTCTGCAAAACCATTTTATTTGCTGACAAATTTTCCTATTTAATATGAAGAATTAAATTGAGTTTATATTAAGCTGGGTTCAGACAAACTTCCTATAAAGGCAAACCCCTATAGTTAATTATATCCTAAATGACCGAAGTCACTTAAGAAAATTCTCAATAAAAATAAAAAAATATTATCTTCAAAGTGGTCAAAAGACTAGTACTTTTCAACAAAATCAGATAAAGAGGTATGAAAGGGGAATTGCTCAAATTTGGAGCATTTTGTTGTAGAGTCCAAAAGAGGAAGAACTAGGGGATGTGACAGATCCGAAAGAGAACCTCGGTGACTTACCAAGATATCATAATGTTTGTCTTCAGTTTTGAAGAGAAATATTTAGGTATTTCATCCTGCCAATTTTATTTAGTTAGGGCTTACATTCGTGTGAAACAATCACATAAATACCCTAAAAAATGTGAGGATTTAGGTCGTGACAAACAACAACATCAGAATCCTAAGACGATTTAGGGTTTATATTGTACAACAGAGCTATACAAAGGCCTAAAGATAGGGTGAGAATTTATGTTGCATAAGCAAACCTTCTCGAAGTCCTATGGTTTGATTGTTTAATTCTAGGAAGGAATGATTAAGTTGATGTAGACAAATTTTGCTGTTAAAGATAGCAGTGCTGCCCACCTTGCAAGCTCCAAGCTTCTTGCCATGACGAGTTTAAGTTTTCTAATGTGTCAGGTTATGATGTCAAATCTAATGTCCCTATAGTTATAGTTCTTTAAATATTATGAGGCATGTTAAAGTTGATTAGAGCGACACCGATTAGAATCTTACGGTTCTCTCATTCTGATACCACTATTTTCTATCAGATTCAATTAGTCCAGATTAATTTACTAAACTCAACTTAATGAGTTCGATACTTTCATTTAGACCATGGGAAGTCTCGTTAGCAATCGTAGGTTACCTCCTCCGAGGGATTCCCAACATCCGATAGAGACGTCTTAATTTAGTTGCGTTTGTTGTTTTGTGATGTTTGTGATTAAATTTTGAGTTGTTTTATATCTTGAATATTGTGGCGGTGAATTTTATCTTGGTTGATTTTAATTTTAGTTTTTGTTTTGGTTTTGTGGCTACCCTAGCAGTTTTGGTTTTCATGCAGTGTGACATCGTTGTTTAATTTGTTAAATTTTTTGATTAAATGATTTTGGGACAAAGTACGATAAGTTCTATTTGTTCTTCAAAACATCTAAAAAATTTCAAATTGCCCGGTATATGACAAACTAATCTGAAAATCTCTTGAATTATTTTGAGTTCATTTCTGAACTTGTCATAATGTTCCAATAATCATCTGAGCTTAGAGTGTGGCTACCCCATTGCTCAGTGAAACTTAACAATTCAATTATCCCAAGGACAAGGTACTCAATTAATCAATTGATGTTTCATTTAAGAGTTATGTGAGTACCCTTAGGGCAAGTTTAAGTCATTTAAGGTTGTGGTGTCCACAATTAAGGTCAAGCTTGTACTGTTTAAAGATATTAATCACCAATCATATCATTTTCTGAATCCAATCAACTTGGGTTTAGATATTGAGCCTATGTCACTACCAAACCTTTAACAATCATAATGGAGATTTTGGTGAAGGTTAAGATTTTAATTTAAGTAGCATGTATTTTTATTTAAAGATCATATTAGCTTCAATTTTGGGCTTAAAGAAATTAAATTATCATCTTTCTAGCTTAAGCCCATCACTTAAGAATCATTTGATTGTTAATTGACTTCCGAGTCATGAAGATTAGGCAAGGGCGTTGAATGGGTTTCTACCTTATAATTCAATTGCATTTCAATCATCCAAACACAATTATTAGAATCAAAGTTACCCATTTTATCTCTCGTTAACCCTAAATTTTAATTAAGGCACCAGTCCAAAATGACTATCTTGCCCTTGGGGCACTTCACGTCATAACTCTTTAAACACAACTCAAATAACTTTGAGGGTTTAAAGTATTATATACATGAAGTAATTAAAATGTTAGAGGTGAACATGTGTACCTTTTAAAATTTGATTTAATTTAGATAATTATTTAAATTTAGACAATAGGATTTTCAAAAGTTAATTTATTTAATTATCCAAAATAAAATTTATATTTATGAAAAAATTATTAGAGATTTCCTAAGGTTAGATAAACACATTGACAAAATTTCATGATTTTTTTAATCAAATTTCTATTTTTATTATTTAATTTTAGATCAATTTTCATGATTTATTTAAAGAGAAAATAGTGTTTTAATTAAAAAAATTATACTTTTATTAGACTTTTCTGAGTTAAAAAAACTCATAAAATCAAATATTGTATTTTTGTGATTTTTAATTTATTTAATATAATTATTTTAGTGAGAAAATATGAAAAATTCATTTTTAGGCCTTTAAAATTTATTTTTAACTTAGAAAAATTAGGAAGAATGTCCTATGAATTCTAAGTAATCAAGACACATTCCCACTCATTTTGAACCATTTTTTGTATTTTTGAAAATTTTGATTATTTTAATTATTTCTAATTCAAAATATATTTTAAAAATGAAATATTTTCACAAAAAATGGATTTTATTTTTATAAAATGCCCCTAATCACAAGGAACTTAAGTGAAAATTTTTTTTATAATTTTCCTAAGCATATTTAATTTAATATAATTATTTTTATACAAAAAATAAGGTTTCCTTAAGAAATCCATTTTAGTGTTTAGAGTAAATCAAATAATTTTGATATCTTTACAGTGGGCAGACAAGATTTTTATGGACAGTGTGGAAGTGATTTTGTCAGTTTTTGATAAGTGTATGATTTACATAAATTAATACAATGTATTCACATTTAACTAAGTATAGAAATTCACAAAATAATTCAAAGCATCACAATATTTTTTTTTCTATATTTCTTTAATCATAGAAAACCTACTAAAATTGTTCTCATAATTTTTCAAGTGATATTTTGGTTTATATAATTAAAATGAGCAAAAATAGTCACTTTAGCTTGAAAATTAGGGTTAGAAGCATAGAGATGACCTCTGATCTTGGAAAAATCAGAAGGCATAACCTCTGGTATGAGGAACAAACCCTCAAAATTTCAAGCCATGGTGAGTACTCCTTAGTCATGGAGAATTAAAATACCACAGAGGGTATTTAATTAATTAAAAATCAGAGAGTGAGAAAGTAATTTTTATTTTATTTCACATTATTCTCCTTTATTCACTGAGCAATGAAGTTTTTTTTATTTTTATGATTTTTTTAGAGAAAGATATCAATTTTTGAAGTTTAGGCATTTAAAATAATCCAAAAATCCCTATTTTTCTACTTATCCACGCGACACCAACTTATCCTCGTCTGCTCCAAAGGCTCCAAGCGTCGCTTCGTCATTTGAAGCCCCCAGCCGCGTAGCATCCATGTGGACAACGCTTTATCCATCATGGATCTTTCCGGCTTGATTTCCTCCGTTCACTGGGTACAAGCGCGATTAGACGACTCTCCATTATCATCCTAAAGTGACCTAACCCATGAGTCGTTCACACTAAAACCTTAAGATCTTGGCTTAGACTCAACCAAATCGCATGAGATTTGTTCCTAAACCTTCATCTACTCAAGAAAAGCATATCTATACCGTTTATACGGTATGAAATATAGTAAATACGTATGGAGGATCAAAACAAGCTCGGTTTAGGGTTGGAGTTCAATACCTTTGTCTGAGAGGGGAGGCCTCAATCAGATGGTTGTGGTAGCTTTGATTGGTCCTAACGAACCTCCAGATGAAGTCTCAAGTCTTGGTGAATGTTCTAAGTATGAATTTGATCGAGCTCGATTTCAGGAGTTGGTCTGGAACTATGTTAGAGGCTATTTGAGAGGTGGCATTTGTGGGGAATCAACTTCTTTCAATGTGGCGATGGTGCGTGCACATTTAATTAAAGTTTGCTTCACTGTGGAGGTGTGGAGAGATCTGTCCTGGTTTTGACAGAAATTTGAGCTAAAAATTGAACTTCCACAGTGGGGAGCAGTGAGGGAAAATGGTGGGCTTGAACTGAGGAGGTCTCTGAGAGCAATTTGGCAGAGTTTCCTTAAAAAAATTCCGTCTCTCCTTCTCTTTTCCATGGAGGTGAGGTTTAAATAAAATGGCCTTGGGTGGCTTTCATGGCCAATTGAGGGGTGCAAAATGGCGCTTAGGTGGAGGGTTTTGAGGTGCTAAAACCGGTTGGAATTGGCCAGCTCAGATGTGTGATTTTGGGTTTGAATTTTGGCTTAGAGCTCTCGGTTTTGGTGTTTTCCGGCCACTAGGCTGGCCGACAGGGCTAGGGGAGGTGGCCACAAGGTCAAGTGAGCTAGTGGGAGGGTTAATTATAATTAACCCTCAATGACAAATGATGATGGGAAAGATTTTTGGTTAAGGCCCATAAATGGGCATAAATCCCTTAATTTAGGGATCCAATGGTCCATAGCTCACCATGGCTTGTCCAAGTGGGTTTAGCCCGGTCAATAGTGTGTACTTAGTGGCTGTGGAGTAATCAATTTGGTGGCTTTGAGATGGCTAAGTTAATTTTAGTGCATGGGTCCAATTTGGGTCCAAATGGCTAAAAGTGGGGTTTGGGTTAGGCTAGCCATGACTTTGAGCCCAATTGTTTGATCAAAATTGTGTAGATGACTGTAATTAATATTTTTGGTGAAGGGTTGAGGTAAATTTAATGTCAATTAAAAGCTCAATTTAAAGGATTTTAGGATTTTGGTCGATTTGAGCATGTATGACTAGACTTGGGTCTAGGTTGGGCTAAGGTTGAGCTAAGTCCAAATTGATAGTTGGAAATGGTCCATAGGAATGTCATAAAGAGTTTTCAACATAAATTGGGTGCTAAGTTTGGGGTTAAGACATTCAATTTGATGGAATTTGGAGACATGACCAATTTGGGGCAAATTTAGGGATTATGAATTTGGGTTAAAATTAAATGAAATTGAGGCTTCAACAAGGCCAATTGAAGGTTCAATTTGGTGTGTATGAGTGTTATGAAGAGTTTAGGACTCAAATTGGGGCAAATTGAGTAGGCTATGAGGTTCAATTTGGTGGGATTAAGTCATAGGGCCAAAATTGGGGGTTTGACTTAGATCAAAATTGAGCTCAAATCCTGAGCCAATTAGGCTTGGATTTGGTTTATATTGGTAATTTAAAGGGTTAATTTGAGTTTATTATTGAAATTGAGGGAAATTGCGGCTAAATTGATGGACATTTGGGATGAATTTGGGAAGACTGGACCTTTAAAGGTAATTTGGGGGTTTTGGTCAAAATGGTCAAATTGGCCAAATTGGGTTCAATTGGAGGGTCAAAATGGATTTTGGAGACATTTTAAGTGATTTAGGAGGTTTTGGAAAAGTTTGGGGTGCTAAGGGTATTTTTGTAATTTTGGAAATTTTGGGCGTATTTTGGTAAATTTGGAACTTTTTGGTGGATTTGGGTATTTTAAAATATTTTGAAATTATTTTTGAACAAACTTGGGTATTTTTCTTTGGTGAATTTGGTGAATTTGACCAAATTTAGGGTTTCAAGGGCATTTAGGTAATTTTGGTGGATTTAGGGGCAACATGCCAGGTTGGATATTTTGTTAGAATTGGAGAACCAACCACGTTGTATGAGCTATGGACCAATGAAATCCCTGTTTGAGTCCTCCATGTACTGGTCTCAGCTAAACCCTAGCTTAGGGCTAGTGGGTCTAGAGAACCATCTACATGAGTCTCCAAAAAGATCAAGGGGTCAAAGTCAACAATTTTGGATTTTAGGATTGTGAGTGAATATGAGTGATAGAGAGTGTAGTGAGTGAAAAAGCTACATATCAACACCCAAAGTCAACCCTAAGATCAATCAGTCCTATGGAGACTCATCTTGTGCTCCCTCATACTAATCCACCTACTAAGTGCTAGAAGTTAGGACCAATATGTGAAATTTCAAGTTGAGCAAAGAGGAGAATTTCTAATAGTGAGGGTTCCACTTCTAGTTTTCTAAGAATAGTCAACAGGAAAGTCATATAGCTAGACTTTAGGCAACTAAAGAGGAAGAACTAAACCTCAATCAAAAGTGAGGTCAACAACTAGTCTACTCTAGGTTTAATAGCGAGCAAAACAACCAAAAGACGAGTCATTCATTTATAACAGGTGGTTTGTCTTGAACAAACATCTCTAATATGACTGCATTTTTTCAGATGACATTAGAAAAAATATTCTCGATCTTTTTTATGATGATTCATTATTACATGTATTTTTATCATTTTGTGACTCATTTTTTTGTAAATGTGACTGATGAAAAGATAAAAGGCATTTATCTCTTTGTGATAGTAGTATCTTAAGTTTATTTTTTGGTTTTTATTGTAGTTAGGGGAATCAACCTGAATGTGGTGAATGCCAATTGGGAATTGAAATTTAATCTTCCTACATACTATGTCATCTCATGATCTGAAAGGCTAATCATAAAATGTTATTGAATTTCAATGGGTGAGTGTGATTATAGAGAGTTTAGGACTAGTTTAATATGCTATCACCCAACTCAAGTCTTACACAAGCCATGTCTCAGTCCCTCAATTAAGTTGTCACTTTATATGGACTACATCTTATGTCAGGCATATTACACAAATTTTATCGTAGTCTCCATGTGAGTAACTTTTTAGACAAGAGAACGGGGTGATTCATACGCTGCCCACCATAGATCTAGTCGCTGATGGCTATAAAATCTCCCTCCAAAGCTTGACCCATTCTGAGCTAAGAGACATGGGTTTTTATGATGCATAGGCATTGTGGGTCAGAACTTGTGCGATTTACAAATCGAGTTTTTGTTTTTTGTTGTTGATATTTAGGAGATTTTGCCAATTAAACATTTTTTTCTTTACTTTAGATTATTTAGGAGAATGTTATCGATCAGAAGTTCAATCACTGGTTTTGTGGCTCAAATAGAATCATTGTTGACCGGTAGATTTGAGTTTCTTGAGTGTCAACCAGATTTTAAAGATCTATTGCGTAGACCTCTCGAGTTTTTTGAGTGATGGTTAAACCTGAAATCACAAAATTGGTTAGAGAAATTTGTCATAAATTTAAACAAGTAAACATAAATTAAAGTGATATGATTGGTTGGATCTAATCATTTTTTAAAGGATTAAGAATCCGAAATTTTGAATTATCCTGGTGGCCTAGCCTTACGAATTGGTCTATCTATTGAACCAACACTATCAAAGTACTAGAAGTCACCTTCCATTTTCACTCTTCTGATGTTGGAAGCCGACCTTTCATTTTGGGGTTGCTAATCTTTATTCCGGGTCAGTGCTTCTTAGATGACCCTGCACCCAAAAATGGTGTAACAATAAACCCCAAAGATGATGCGAGATGGTACATCAAAGACAATGTATCAATGCACCTCATATACATTGTAAATCCCCATAATAAATAAAACTAAACACCCTTCTCCGGATTTTTTGCAACCTACCACTACAACGTACGTGCCAACTATGACCTCCGTATTCTATAGCGGTCACAAGTCCCAACTTTGGCCTCTATGGCCTACATGTGTTATTACTACTCCCTGCAAAAGTCTATGTGAACAACTACTCCCTACATGGTCTACAGTTCATTTGTCTCCAAACTCCAACCACTATGACCTACAGTCGTTGTCACACCTCTCTGCTATAGCATATGCGGTTCATAGCTCACGTAGCTCTCAACTCGGGTCTTTGCGGCCTATATACATGATCACAACTCATGCAGCTCTTAACTCCAACCTTTGTGACCTACAAATTTTATTGCAGCTCACCACTACGGTTTACATTTACATAACTAAACATGATCTACGTAGTCCACAATATAGCTCTCAACTCTGGTCTTTGTGGCCTGTAGATATTATCTCAACTCCTCACTTGCTCAACGCCACTCACAACTCCTACAAGTTCTTACTATGGTTTCTGTGACCAACCGAAGCTCTTGAAACAACCATCTAAGACTCATATGGTCAAATACTTCTATGGCTTTTAACTACGACCCCTATGACAAGCTGTTACTACGACCACCATTTACAACATTCACGGTGTACTACTGCCTTCATAACAATCGATTATGATCATTGCAGCTTATTTAGAACTACATTTAGTACAACTATATTACAACTATTATTAATGAACTACAGTTGTGCATCTATGATGATCAACTTCGTAATTCTATCTTCCATAATTCGGAAAAAAAGTTGACTTATATGTTTAAATTTACATAGTGAATCAATTAAACTTGGCTAGACCATATGGTTTTCTTCCTTTTCTAGAGTTTTCTAGGAAAAAAATTTAAGTGTCTCATCTGCTTATTTCTCTTTTGCTAGAGTTTGTGCAAAATTTTTGTTCAAAACTAAGACGCTAAATAATCGCTCTATCCCTTTGGACCACCCGACACTTATCAGTTATACATAAAAACTACGAGTGAAATAAGTTTACATATAAAAATTTTGATATTATATATTTCCTACTTCCGAACATTTTCGTTCTTAAGAAGAGGGGTGAGCAGTTGATTAATGTGGATGAATCAATTTTCAAAACTACAACCAAAATATGTAATCCGAAAATCCGAACAAATCAAAATTTTGATAAAGTCGTACCAACCGAATAAAAATTTAGCTCATTTTAAATGATTTAAATATGAACAAATCAACTTAATTTATAGTTAAGAGTTTGAATATAAACAAATTTCAAGAATTACATATCTTATATATGGAATATTAATTTAATTTCAATTTTTTTTTTCCATTTATAAAACAACGAATAATGAGATTTCAAAAAAGTAAAACTTTGAAATGCATTGCTCAAATCGAACCAAATTATTCAAATTTATTTGGTTGTTCAATTTTCAAATTTAATCTAGGAACAAGAGTTGTTTCTAGATTACATCACAAATTAGTTCATCAAAAACAAAACTTACTCTGAAGCAGGAGAAATCCGTAAATACATTAATGGAGTCGGGTGGACAATGACTTCTGCAAAAACCTCCCTTCGACTGGAAAGAAAAAATCGCCCTAGAATCCTCATCCTCCCAATTTAACTAATCCATGGTTGAGGAGACGAAGATCCGAATCTGATCAAGAAATGTGATGTCCTCCGGCCTATCCTTACGCTTAACGTACCCAGCCGCTTCATCGGAAGAATAAGCGCAGATCCCCTTTTCCCCATTCCTCCTCCACATCTTCTCACCAAAGCTCTGATGCGCGAAGTAAGCTTCCGCCTCCACCACCAATCCCTCCACATCTCCTTCCTCGCCGCCGATTGGCAGGCGAACGGTGATCGGGAGTCTCTCGTAGTGACCGCGGGAGATTCCCTCAAGCTCGTCAACGAGAGCGATCGCACGGCGGGAGACAGCGTAGAGCTCACCGCTGACGAGCTCGCCGGCGCCGGGAATGTTGATGAGGAAGGGGACGCGGTAAGGGCCGCATACAAGGGGGTATCGATCGGCAGTGAGAGCGATGCCGAGGAAGGCAGCATCGCCGGCGAGGATCATGTCCTGGATCAGCCTGTGGTTATAGAATCCTTGTTTTAACGTACCGTAGGTGAAGATGACTGCTCGATCGTTGTCCGCTGCTGTTGCCCCCATGCTTGGTATCTTTCTTTCTTAGAATGGATGCGAGAGGTTTGGTCTTTCTGGGTTAGGGTTTGGTAGGAGATGGGAGGGATGATAAGCTGGGGAAGGAGTGAAGATCTGACAAGGGGCCCTTAGATTTGTCGCGAAAGACGTTCACGGTGTGGCTGGTAATGCGTCCATTTTTGTCTTTTGGCTTCCAATCAATTTTAGGGCTTTCTTATGAATTGATGAGATTTTTGAGGTGGTGAAAACCGGATGACATAAATAATTAATTAATGATATATTACATGTAAATATTAATTAAAAAGTGAACAAAATTATTTTATAAAACATAAAACACGCATTCAAATAAATTCCATAAATTTAATTATAAATTTTTTTAATATTGAATGATTAACCTCATAGTTGTAGCATATATATATATAATATTGAAATCTTGTATTTTGTCTTTTTTTTCATTCAAGATTTGATAATCTAAAAATAAAACATTACATTCCTCTAACTTAGTCACATTATTTTCTATAATAAATCAAATAAGCTAAAATAAATGTTAAGATTATGCAGAAAATAATAATGATCAGCCAAATATAAATTATATTTTTAAATAAAAATAAAAAGTATCTTTCATATTCTTTTCTTCCACCAAATCATTCATGAAAAATAATCTAATGCAGTCTAAAAAAATGATTATTAAAAATCGTGGTTGGTTCAGTGGTCGACCTGTTCAAACTCAGTTTTCATTAGTCAAATTTCGGCTATTCAAAATCTAGTTGTCTCAACCATCCAGACAAGTTGCCCAACCGGTTCACGATCCGACCAGTCAGTCTAATTCAATTTTAACAACTTCGTATTTTCTTAAATTCTCATTCCAATATCAAAATTTGTGATAAAATTTCAACCCGTATTTTTTATTTCTTTATCAATTTTTAATGGTTTGATAGTGGTGTGCGTGAATACATCGGTTCCATAGTTTAAAAAATTATCTGGTTGTTTGATTTGAAAATATAAATATTTCAGGTGTTTTGTAGGTAATTATCTTTTTTTTATTTCTAACTTAATATGCTATGCATTTTATTATTTTTTATCTTCCAATCAATGCTAAAGTTTTAGCTTAAAAACATAAATTATTTGGAATTAATTTGAATTTTGTCTCAGATTAAAATTAGATCGAAGTAAGAAAGTCGAGCTACGAGTCAAAATTATTATTCTAATTTATTTCGACTTGATTTCGAGTTGTACATCGATCAATTTTCTGAAATTCTTAATATGATTAATAAAATATTAAATAAAATGACTAAAAAAATATCGACCAAAATTTTTATAATGATGATCTGAAATTTTTTAATTTTATTTTGGGGTAATTTGTAATATAAATTTTAATTAATTGTGCATGTACTGTGTTCATTTTACAATAACTTTAGTAATTTGGAGATTTAAAATGATCAAATTTTGGCCATGATGCTAAAAAATCTTTTGTTTTCTATCAAAGAGGAATTTGTTGGGCCAATGCTTGTGGGCTTATTTAAGCATGGTTAAACACCAAGCCGGGCTTTAATTACATTATTTTAGTTGGATTACTTTCTCAAAGTAATAATATGCTGTGTGAGAGAGATAAAATGTTAGATGATTTATGTGATAAAAGGCCTGGACTTGTTTGATAAACTGTTTAACATCATGTTTGCCGTGTTATTTTCTTAATCTCTCATGGCTTACATGGCAATCAATTTGATTGCGTCAAATATCTCAAACGCCAAATCGGTGCATGTTAATATCAATAATTTCGTGTGCATTGGAAATGAACATAATTTCAATTTAAACTGTGTTTTTTGAAGACTAATAGAAGAATGATATCGATGAGAATAAGGATTTTTATTTTAAGATTCACAGTGGTAGAGTGATAATTTAACATCTTAGTGTTGCATGAAAATTCATTACACACAGACATATAAAGAAAAGTAGCATGAGCACTTATGGTTTACGTGGTAAAATCCTGAAAATGGAAAAAAAAAAACTATATGCCCTAACGAACTTAAAGTAATCTACTATAAAATTGCAAGTAGATTCATTCACTTTTCCCTGGATTATAAAATATGGAATTACAATGCTGATAATAACAAAAGTATAATAACCAACCAAGTTGAATAGTCGTAATTGAGCTGTAATAAACATAGTTTTTGGTGATAATAACAAAAGTGAGTTGCGAAGGTCGTAGTTGGTTGCTATAAATGCAATAGTTTACCACAAAGATCGGACTTGATAGCTACAACAACATCAGTTAGCCACATAGGCCATAGTTAGACATTGCAGTGACAGTTAGTTAAATAGGTGGTAGTTGGGGGTTGTAGTAACAATTAGCTAGAAATGACCTGGTCAGTTATAAAAACATAATTAGAAGTAATGTAGCGGTTAGCTACATATATCATAGTTAAGCACATAGGTCATGATTATTAGCTGCATCAACATTAGTTGGTTGTTGAGGTCATAGTGGAAGGTTGCAATGACAACAGTTGATCACATATGTCATAGTGGATTTCAGCGTTTATAACAATTGACCACATAGGTAGTAGTGGGAAGCTAAAATCGCAACTAATCACATGTGTCGTAATAGATTGCTGCAAGAGCATCAGTTGGACACAAACTATAGTGGAAGGCTTTTATAATAGTAGTTAGTCATGTAGGTTGTATTGGGAAGCTAAGGCAGTAATTGACCACATAAATTTTCGTAAGTACTACACCGATTAGTGGCTGCAACATTTCTCGTGTTCATTATTATACTCCAGAGACAACATTTATCGGTATATGACATATAAAAAACTTCAGAGGTCTGAAGGAAGTCGTTACATTATGAACAGGACAGATGTATGCAGTTATTGTTAGGAGTTATCATCAGATCTTTAATATCACGTTATTTAGTACATTGTATCTGGAATACTTCTTTAAATCATATTTGAGATACTTTATTACCTCATATTCGAGATAATTTGTAACATCATATTCTTGATAATTTGTTACACTGTGTTTATGACACTTTGTTACCTCATATTCAAGATACTTCGTAACAGCGCATTTGAGATATTTTGTAACCCTGTATTTGAGATACTTCGTTAGACCTTATTCGAGATACTTTATTAGACCATATTCAACTTACATTGTAAGAAGACATTGTTTGCAAATGACGATGAGCATAAGTGGCCAACGTTGGTCCAAGGCGGATGGTGGTCAGCGGGCAGTGGTCGACTGTGGCTGGTAGCTATAAAGACCAAAAGTTATCATCGAGTGGTTTTTAGTCCAAAATAGCGTTGAAATTCAACTCCTGCCTCCCTTCTTCCCTTAAACGAAGATAGAGAGACTTTGGTAGAGAGGCATTTTGGTTATTCGGCGAATAACTCCCATAACTAATTTATCGGACAACTTATCCCTCTTGATATTAGGTTTTTTTTTTTATGATTTAAGGGCCTTAATTATCTTAAAATTTAACAAATTTGTCTTGATGGATTCCTTTCATTAAGACACTTGACTTGACTATAAATATATCAATTTTGGAGTCGATTTGCCCATTCAATCAATATTCTGAAAATTCCAAATGGGTTTAGATGGATTGATCTTATCTTGATTGGACTCAGATTGGATCAATTTTGGCATCATCGGGTTTATCTTAATGCGACCCGAGACAACCAGTTTAGCTATAAACTTGCTAGTATCTGAGCCCTGGATTATCTTTAATTTGAATCAGAATATTTATTATTAAAAAATTTATCTCGAGATTCATGTCAAATGATAAAAATATGTTAATAACGCATCAATATTGACAAGATGTATAAAATATTTGGCCCCAAAATATAATGTAGTTTGATATGTAAATGTTCAGGTAGAAATTACCGTGCCTTTTTAATTTATTAAATCTAATTGAACTACCACTGTAAGTAGTTCTATTATCTGGTCACGATACAAAAGACTTGTGCAAGCTTCGTTAATACAATTATAATGTGTTTAGATACATAATGTCTTTGATCCAATTATAATATATATATATATATATATATATATATATATATATATATATATATATATATATATATATAATTGATGAATAATAATTTTAAATAATTTAATTTACTATAAATTATAAAGATTTATTTGAGATATGTACTTCCTGACATAGAAGTTAGACGTAAAGAACATAAGTAAACACAGATCGTTTACGTGGTTCGATCCAACTGGATTTACATCCACGAGAGGGAATCAATCAAATAGTTCACTAAGACAAAAGAAATGAAAAATATATAACTTATACATAGAGATGAGCCCTCATCTTCCTCGTGTGGCCTCCCTCTCAAGCGACACATTGATACAAGGTCTCAAGATGCTCCCCTCCTCTCTAGCTCTTTAGCTATTCTCTCATCTTTTGTGGTAACTTAAGATCTCTTCTCTTGCTCTCCTAAGCTTCACACACTCTCTATTTATAGAAGCAAGAGAGTGGTAGGTGGGTGGGAGGTAGGTGAGCGGTAGGTGAGCGGTACCACATTACAAAAATGTCCTTTTACCTTAGTTCATTAATTGAGGGTCAAAATAACAAGATGTCTAATCACTTAAAATTATTAATAAAAAATAGAATAAAAATACATTAAATTATATTTAATATATTTACAGACATGACACAAATTTCGTTTGTATTTTCATATATATCTCACACCTAAATTTTTTTCTCTACATAGATATCATAAATTTCTTATGTATTTACATATTTCACACCTAAATTTTCATATTTACAAACATAACACAAATTTCTTATGTATTTACATATCTCACTCCTGAATTTTTATATTAACATACATAGCACAAAATTTCTTTTTATTTACATATCTAGCACCTAAAATTCATATTTACATACATAGCACAATTTTGTTATGCATGTACATATCTCATGTCTAAATTTTATACTTACACGCACAACACAAATTTCTTATGGATTTACAAATCTCCACCTAAATTTTCATATTTACATCCTTAGCCAAAATTTCTTATGGATTTACAAAACTCACACGTAAATTTCTATATTTACATATATAGCGCAAATTTCTTATGGATTTACATCTCACACCTAAATTTCATATTTACATACATACCACTATTTTCTTATGCATTTACATATCTCAAAGTAAAATTTTATTTCAAAGCATAAATTTTCTTATTTACATATCTCATACCTAAACTTAGGGAAAATCATAAAATCGATATGCACTGCACACCTAACGATGGAATACGAAAAGAACTAAGCAAAACTTATGTATTTTTGGATCTAACACCTATGCAAGGAAAGAAAAGATGAAAACTTATGCTAAACCAAAGCTTGAAGGCGTAGAAAAGGATTTCTCCACTTGGACGGGGTTGGAGTGGTGAAACGGAGCTGGATTCGCAAGAGAAGCTTAGGAGGCGACAAGGCAATGAAACGAAGCCGAAGGAGAAAGAGTGCAAGAAGTAGAGCTACGGTTTGCGAGACTTATATTTAGGACTCTAGCGTCCGATTTTACGCCGGCCATAGCCGACACTAATAATTGAGTTTAGCGACAGAGCGACACAAAGGCTATAGTGTTGGATTAGCGATCTCTGCATGACTCAACTCGCTATTCATTTCTTCCGATTTTGGGACAACGAGCGGCACAAACTAATGCTAATCGATAGCTAATTTTACGTCAGAAATATTTCTGATGCTAATTCGGACGTTAATTAACGGTTTCATGTACAACCATGAATAGTGTCTGTGTGTTGCATGAAAAAAAGCTCGTGTTCGGTTTGCACTCATGTTTGATTCTAATTGACTCGTTAAGATTAATTAGTAAAATAGATGTTGGGTGATGAATTCGAACGTGCATCATTTTTATGCAATAAAAGACAAAATCACATGAACATCAAGCTATGGTGATTTCAATTTAGATATTAAAAATATATAATATATTATTATATACATAATATATAATTATTTTTTATTTGGAGCTAAAGAGAACCAAGCATGATCGATAAAAAATGTTGTCCTTGCTCGACTCGTTTATTATTTAACTAAAAAAAAATATCCTTTTGTGACTTGTTTATTCAACGAACAATTCAAACGCGAGCTACTTAACAAGTTGAACACAAGTTGTTCGCAAATAACTAATTTTTGACAGCCCAATATATATTTAAGACATTGAATCCAAAATCATTTAGTTGAATGCCTAACCTCATGACTAGCTTATGTAATATAATCAGTACTTACCATTGCCAAAGCATACATTACTTTATTAAATTTGATAGAATATCAGATGCCTCTTTTATTTTACTTTTTTATTTAATTTTCATCAATTTTATTTTAAGATAAAAATTTTCCATTAAAAAAACGTGAAAAATGTTTTTTGTTATTCTAATAAAATTCTAGATATTTAATGATGGTGTTGATATATTCGATTCTATCCTATTCTCTTCTTAATTTTTTTATACATTGCTTATGTGTAAAATTTTATTATTATTATTATTTGTCTTTCTTAATATTAAAAAAAGGTATATNATATATATATATATATATATATATATATATATATATATATATATATATATATATATATATATATATATATATATATATATATATATAAATTTTTATTTGATATAATGTCATATATTTAATTCAATGGTATTTTTCCAATAAGAAAAAAAAAATATTAATATTAATATAATATAATCTAGATAAGAACTATCATAAGAGATATTTATGAGAGTTAGAATGAGAGCTTAAATGTTGCTGACTCGGCTTATTAAGTAAAAGAGTAAAAGGCTTTTAATTGAACAAAATCTTAATTATCTTTGAAACTTGCTTAATACTTCAATTTGAGCTAATAATTATACTAAACATAACATAACACATACAAACATTGTCAATCCCCTATATAGAAAGAGAGTTATAGAATGTCAAACATCAATGAATAGTTTACAATTTAGGATGCAAAGAAAACATGGAGACAAGTGGCTCCATATATTTATGATGAATAGTAAAACTATTAGAAAAAATTTATTATAATTTAAAAAAATATTGATACTGAACCAAATAATGAAAATTTATTTTCATCAAGTGTAAGTTTTGTGATTGAAAGATAAATTAATTAATGATATTTGAAAACAAACTTTACACCATATTTGTTGCATACCTTCTAGTTTTGATGTCATCAATAATGATTAAGCAAGATTCAAAAGTGAATAACTCGCATGTATTTGAGTTCTTCAAACATAATATAAAAGATGTTTACATCTTAATATTGTATGAAAGTCACACATATAAGTCACCTACATCATATAAGAGGATGAACCTAGGAAAGAGAAAAATTATAGGGCCTGACTCAATTAAAATAATTATACTTTATTAATTAAAAGTTACAATGATCTAACATTCTTCATTGTCTGAAGGTGTGCAACTATAAAACTTGAACAATATGGGTTGAACAACATGGGTTGTCTCCTACAATGAATATGATAAATGTTGGAGGGTCGTAGTTTTAGTAGATAAAAAATGGATAGAGATGAATGGATGTCATTAGCGATTAATGACAATGTTGGTCTAGGTTTATCAATTAATGATGATCGTTGGAGGACATAAAATTATTTTTGTTGGAGGATGGGTAATGCTTACTATTAGAAGATAGTGTGCAACAATTGATAAACGTTTGGTGGAAGTCAATTTTGGTCGACATAAATTGATGAATAATAAAGTTATGACCCATGACAATGGGATTTGAAACAATTGATAAACGATTAGGTTCATGAATATGTTTACGACGGCGTGTAAGAAAAGGTAGAGGCCCTTGTGGGTTGGGGAGGAATCTGAGGTGAGTTTAACCGAGCATGGGCCTCTCCGAAGTACCAAAGAAAGAGACAGACAAATCAGCAGAACCAAACGACGGAGGGATCCAGAGGGGTAGCACTCCACATTGAAAATTCGATCCCCCACACAGAGCACTATCAGAGGCTGCTAAGATTATGTCAAAATTAAAAAAAAAAAAAAAACTTACAGATTTATGTAATTATGTAACTCTTGTATTTATTTGATCATATACAGGTCAAGGAGCTTGACAGATAGCCATCAACTGCAAAGTTGCATGTCCTCAGACATCGGTGTGTGTGCACACATAAGTAGGTATCTGACCACTCTCACCTTGTCAATGTAAAAATCTACGTTTATTAATATACCAATTAATGTTTAAAATGTCAATTAATAATTGATTTTTTTATGCAGGAGGACTACGAGCAACTTTGAGAGAGACAAAGGGAGATGCCCAAATAGACCACATCACCTGTCAATCGTGGTAACCAGTTTACCACAACATAGTCAAATTTTGAGTTGTGGACGCAGGCAATGGAGAAGAAGATTGGGATAATGTACCACCTCAGAGCAAAGAGAATAACAGTTTAGGTCGAGCATTATCGAGCCGCTATGGGTGGCTTTAGCTCGTTACTGACTCAACATGAGGAGCTTGTTAGGCGTGTGACGATGATGAATGAACAACCTCGACAGGTGAGTGAAGACCAACAGCTCATTGTAGATAGTCCAACACACATAACAGAGAGTTTTGATTGTTAGAGCAAGATTAGGATTTTTCTATGTTTAAAGATGTTCCCTTACATATGGGTTGACTTTATGTGTTTTTTCATTTATGTATTGTACGAACTTTTAATTTCTTATGTTATGAATTCTGAGCACTTTAATCTGTTTATACTTATTCTGATTTTGTATCATTATGTATATATTGGAGATTTATTTTATGAGTTGTGATGATAGATAAATATCATATTATGTTGATTGTGTATGTTATGTGCAGGTATGTGGAAATTTAATTATTTTGTTATATTTTTTTTTTGTTTCTTACAGGTTAGCATCAGATAAACGTTGAAAAATTCTGATGCTAAAACCTACAACCAACCAAAGATACAATCCACTCCTAAAACAATGTAATAACATCAAAAACTTTTGATGTTATTGCATCGTTATGCCATCACCGCTTGCTTGTTCCATAGTACTTTTTTGTTAAAAAAGGTGGAGCCCGGTCCACTATGCTTGGTCGGTTACTTTGCTTTGGATAGTCACACCTTTTCACAAATAACCACTTCCGTCTTCCTCTTTTGTGAAGTGAAGCATCTCTTCGCTCCCTCCTGTTCGTGATAAAAGCTTCAGATGACTCTCCTTGGGTTTTAGTAGTCACGCTTCTAGTTCTTTTTCGGTTTCTTCAAGATAGAGGAAGGTTTCCTTAGGGCAGAGGAACAGAAGTGTAAGGAGGAGCAGTTCCTTGCGGCGGAAGGAAGAAGAAGGAAGAAGAAAATTTTTCTCCCTAGGCTTCTTCTTGGTGGCTTGTGGCAGAAGAGAAATTGAGTTTATTTCTCTTGTAAGTTTATCTTCTTTGGTGTATTTTGGTGTAGAGCATCTTTGGTGTATCTCGGTGTAGAGAGAGAAGAGCAGAGATAGAAGAAGAGAGACAGCCATGAAGAGTGAGAGATTCCTCTTGTAAGTCGAGGTGATCAACTGGTGTAAATTCTCCAAGTAGTAAAATCCTCTACAACTCAATGGACGTAACCATGTAAATCTGTGTGTTCCACTGTAGTGTTTTCTTTTTTGATGTGATTTTTTCTTGTTCTATTTTTCACTTCGTCAATCGTTCTCCTATTTGATTTATATATATACCACATCAATTGGTATATTTATATCTCGCAACATCAATAACTGGTATCAGAGCGTTGTTTCAGATCTGAGAAATAATGATGGTTGTAGATGAAGTGAAGATTTCAGGGATCGAGAAATTTGATGACACAGATTTTGGTTATTTGAGAATGCAGATGGAGGATTATCTTTATGAGAAGAAACTTCATCTTCCGTGATTAGGGAAAAGACCTAAAAGGATAGATGAGGTTGAATGGAATTTGTTGGATCGACAAGTTCTAGGGGTTATTTGATTGACCTTATCGAGGTCTGTTGTACACATCGTCGTCAAGGAAAGGACTCAGGTATATATGAAAAGCCACCGGCAAATAACAAAGTGCACTTGATGAAGAAGTTATTAAACTTGAAGATGGCGGAAGGTGTTTCTGTTGCTCAACACCTGAATGATTTAAATATTATCACAAATCAATTGTCGTCTGTGGAAATTGATTTTGATGATGAAATATATGCACTGATCTTGTTGACTTCATTGTTAGATAGTTGAGAAGCCATGAGGATAGCAGTTAGTAGTTCTGTGGGTAAATCTAAATTGAAATACGATGATATTCGTGATTTAAATTTGGCTGAGGAAGTTCGCAAGAAAGATTCTGGCAAGGTCTCAGGTTCGAGTTTGACACTAATGTTGATTTCAAAGGAAGATGACATGATAAGAACTCAAGTATAGGGAGATTAAAATTAAAGTTTAGTAAGCATGCCACCTGTTGGAATTATGGTAAGGCTGGCCACATAAAGAAGAACTGCAGTAATCTCAAGAAGATAGAGAATGATAGTGCAAATGTGATATCTCAAGAATCACAAGATGCATTATTGTTGGCAGTTCGTAGTTCTGTTGAAGCCTTGATATTGGATTCAGGGGCTTTGAGTGTGGTAGGAAATCTATCATAGGTCATAGTGCAGAGCAGTGATGGAAGTGAAGAGGAAAGTGGGTCTGGGGCACCCATTCCTATTGTTCCACAGACATATGTTGAAGAACCACAGAGCTATGAAGAAATCTTGCAAGATGAAAGTTCGAGCAAGTGGGAGCTGACAGAACTTCTATTAGGGAAGAAGACATTGCATAAAAAGTTGGTGTACCAGGTGAAGACTGAGTGTGATGTCAGTAAGAAGTACAAGAATAGATTTGTTGAAAAAGACTTTCAACAGAGACATGATGTTGCCCATGCAGTGGGAGTTGTAAGAAGAGACAAGAGTGACTCAGGAAATATCTTGGAGGTGCAAAGCTATGTGGAGCCTGCTGATATGTTAAATGAGGGTGTTACTCTTGAGAAATTGAAGTTGTGTACAACTTCAGTTATTCTTCTGGAGTGATGACAGAGGCTTTGAGTTGCAGAGGTGGTGGATTCAATGGTGGAGAATTTACAGTGGAGGATACATGTTGAAGAAAAAAGGCGACACCGCCAGTGGAGGATATCAGTTTGAGGAAGGAGATGTTGCAGCCTGTGTACCGGTCTCCAAGTGAGAGAATTGTTAGAAACGGTGGATCCCGGTCCACAATGCTTCTGCGGTTACTTTGCTTTGGAGAGTCACACCTCTTCACAAATAACCACTCCCCCCTTCCTCTTTTGTGAAGTGAAAAATCTCTTCGCTCCCTCCTGTTTATGATAAAAGTTTCGTATGACTCTCCTTGGGTTTTAATAGTCACGCTCTGAGTTATTGTTCAGTTTCCTCGGGATAAAGAAATGTTTCCTCGGGGCAGAGGAAGAGAAGTGCAAGGAGGAGCAGTTCCTTGCGACAGAAGGAAGAAGGAAGAAGAAGAGATTGTTCTCTCTAGGCTTCTTCTTTGTGGCTTGTGGCAGAAGAGAAATTGGATTTATTTCTCTTGTAAGTTTGTCTTCTTCGGTGTATCTCAGTGTAGAGTTTCTTCGGTGTATCTCGGTATAAAGAGAGAAGAAGAGAGAGAGGAACGAAGAGTTAGAAATTCCTCTTGTAAGTCGAGTTGATCAACTAATGTAAATTCCTCAAGTTAATAAAATCTTCTGCAACTCCGTGGACGTAGTCAATTTGCCAAACAACATAAATTTGTGTGTTCCGCTGTGGTGTTTTTTTTATGGTGTGTTTTTTTCTCGTTCTATTTTTCACTTCGTCAATCGTTTTACTGTTTGATTTATATATATACCATATCAACTGGTATATCTAATCAACACTTTTTAGTAATGCTTGTTTTCAACGCAAATTAAAATTCAACGTTAATGTTGACGCAAAATAAATTAACGACGCCCGTTTTACATTAAAAAAAAAATTGACACTACTCTGACGCTAATCTGAATTAGCATCAGAAAAAGATCCCAGTAGCATGTAAATTGTCCAACGCTAATCAAGTTATTTCTCACAGTGTAAGACATTTCGAATGCAAGCCAACAAAAAAAAAAAAAAATAAATAAATAAACGAGCCCGAATGCCGAACATAAATACATTTTTGGCTCGCCCAAATTCACCTCGTTTACACCTCAATTATTATCATAATTTGGAAGTATTGACAGAAACGATGATAAATTAGTGGGTGGAACTTTAATTTATCATCAGCCAAAAACGGAACTGTTAATGGCCGCCTTTTCACAACATTCAGCGAAGCAAGGCGATGAATGTTACGGGGACTGACAAATTAAATGTTTCATTTCCGAATTTAAAATCTCTCGGATGGGTTTCACAATTCATGCCGTAAGCAGGTTTGTTCAACTAACAATGGGGAGCAGGATTTATTATATGATGCCGAGACCATTAATTTACGGCTGAATTTAAGGGTTTCAATCAATCATTAAGGCATCATTTTCTGGAATTTTGCAGTCCATAAAAAAGCTTTCAAGCCCTCTACTTTTAAGAAGATTTACATATCTACCGCTTACTTTCTATATATTTACATATGAAATACCAAATTTTTATTTTTATATATGTGAAAAGATGTATTTTACTTTTTAAAAATTAAAATAATGATATTTTTGATATATTGTGAAAGATTTGGGTGATATGAACTTTAAGTTTTCAATATGTAAATACATAAGAATTGGGTGATATGAATGTAAAAGCCTCCTTCATAGTTTTGTCTGTTAATTATAATTAATGACACAACAATTACTATTTAGAAATAAAATTCAGAAAAAATAAACAATAATTTCTTCAATCAATTAGAATGAAAACATATTCATAAGCCAATGCTCTCACTCACTATATTTTATTATTTTTTCTATTTTTTTTTCTTCATGCAATCATGTCAACGCACATATCCCACATATACAAGATCTTGAACTCGTAATTTCTTAGTTGAAAGATAAAGCTCGCAGCCACTAGTTGAAGATGACTTGCATAACCCACTAATGTACTATATTTCCTTTATGAAAAAAATATTTTTTATTTGGATTAGAAATATTATTAATTACTAAAAAATTCTCAACAACATAAAAATTTTAAGCATCGGTGCAGTAAAAATGTTTTGCACACAAGTAGATATAAATGTAAGAGATAATTAAGTTTTTTAAGTGGAAAAATCCTGTAAAGGAAAAAATAACCATGGGACTTAGTTTCATCAAAGTAATCCACTAGAAAATTGAAAGCACACATTTTTATTCTTCTACTTAAATGAGGAAGATTGGATTACAAAAATTGGTAATATATTACTAGTTTGGCTACAATGACTAAAATTGGGTTACAAGAAGTGCAATTGGCTACTACAGTAGCCTTAGTTGGGCAACAATAGTTGTAATTGGTAGTCAGTAGTCATAATAGTTGTGGTTGGCTACAGAAATTATAATTGGGCAACAATAAATGTAATTGATCGATGCCTATAGTAGACGTAATTGGGTACAATAGTTGTAGTAGATGGCTACTCAAATTGTTGTTGATTGTAAATGTTGCTGGTGATGGTTGACAATTGTTGGTAATCGCGACGACCTCTAATGGTTTGTGACAATCTCTCGAAGTTGAAAATGATCTTTGGTGGTCGGCGATAAACACTAATGGTCGTTCGTGATCTCAAATGCCAACAATAACTCCTGGGGCTTCAAAATAAAATTATGTTTTAATAGCCATCTCACTTTTTTCTTGCCCTCTCCTCATTTCAAGTGAAGAATGAGGGTCTGTTTATAATTTTTGAGTGGGACCTTTTGGTAAATTTGTCCATAAGTTCACAAAGATTCACTTGATCATAACTAGTTTTTTTTAAGATTTAAGAAACTTAACATCTTTGAAATTGAATAATCTTAGCTCAGTGGATTCTGTCGTTGTGACACTCGCTTTGATTATAAATTAGCTAAACCTTAAGATTATTTTAGCTTCAATTGACACATCAAAATTTTCAACAATACTTATAGTGTTTGATCTAGAATTATTTTCAGGCGCCACATCGTATGTAGATAAGTTGTATGGTGACATGAAACCCGATGATCAATGGCATGTCCGCACGGAATATTTTCTCTTAAAATAGGAGGGAGCATAAAAGTATCAACATGTTGAGTTATGACAACCCTAGATAGTGTTAAACACGCAGGAGCGCCGGTTCTCATCCAATTAGGCAAAGTAACAATACGGTCTACATGAAAGAAAATATCTTGGGGCCCGCGAGAGTGCCCCGGCTTTTGTTACTGACGAGAAGACAAGTGATTAACTAGAGTTAATAGAACTAAAAAACTTCAGAATGCGTGTCGCAATGTGATTATGTAATTTGCGCTCTAGCTTTTTAATAATCTTTTTATAGAGAAATAACTTTGAGCATAATAACAATTAATCTTTAATAATTGTTGCGTGCCGGACACAATGACAATAAATAAATTAATAAATAAACTTAGGCTCTAGAAAAATATCCAACACATAAAAATAGAAATGCTAAGAAAATAATAAAGTCTGACCTAGCTAAAATAGCCTTATATAATTGAAGAAGACTTGATTAAAATATTTATTTATTTATTTGTTGTTATAATGGGAATTATGGGAAGACAATGTCAATTAAATGATTGTGGTTAGACTACACTAATCTAGAAATATTAATAGGGCAAAAACAATTGTATGAGGAAAATTGTGGTAAAATAGTCGATGGTTGTAGTTGATGATTATTGGTAGTGGTTAGTGACTTTCAACTCTTTTCACGAGTTTGAATGTAGCTTGGGGCTCTCTTTGTTCCTTGCATAAGAATGAAGGTCAATTTATGATGTTAAGGAGAAACATTTTGATGAATTAAGTTAAATAATCAAATATTTCATTACATGCTTCATATTAATTCATTTGACGGTATATTATTGTTTTAGTATTTTATTCCCTTAGCATGCTTAGAAGTGAGTGGCTTTGGGTTAGTTAGATTTCTCTCATATTGTTGTTCAATTTAATTATAAGCATGCTAAATTAATGCTTTGGTCCTATATTAATTGATATTTGTTAATGTATCTATATCTTCAAATGCACTTATTCCTATAAAACTTTTAATTTCTATGTATTTTTTTAGTTGTTTAGCCTTTCATTTTTAGTATGTACCTATATACTTCGATGGGTTTTGAAAATTCTAAGAAGGGATCCTCTCAACCACTTACTATCATAAATTTTTTATAGTGATCAAATCATAGAGGTATTTTTCAGGAATTATAACATAGACTCAATTTGCTACCTACCCTCACAAACATTTTAGTGAGGACACCGAGCTTAATTAGTTTTCCATCCATAATACATCATGGGCATGTGTCCTTTGGATTTATTAGAGGAAAGTTTTGATTCTCAGTGGCATATATTAAATTGATAAGCAATGTCAATCATGATGACATACATTGACCTTATAGGTGACAACGAATGATGATATAAATAGGCATTAAATTTATTGTTTTTGAGAGATAAATTCACCAGACATAGTAGTCCAATGATAAAAGTTAAGAGATGGTAGCAAGGATGCCTTATATAGGTGATAGAGATCAAGAAATCATAGTCAAATAATGACAGTTGGGAGTTCAAGTGTTAGATGAGCACATCCAGATAGGTGACCATTCTCAAACATTATATTCGAGTGATAGAGGTTGAATAGTTATAATCATATGATTGTAATTTGTACAACAATGGTCAGGTGACTTACTCAATAGATATGTACCTTAGTTTAATGATGGTAATCAGACAAAGAGAACTTAAATGAGAGAGTCAGGTGGAAGTATTAGCGATGGAAACTATGATGGTCTGATGACAAAGGCTAGGCTCATATAATGGATGTATAAAATTGGCTGCATTATGAGGTCAATTTATTTTCTTTGTGAAGAAGAAATTCTAGAGTTATGATGAGGGTCTTTTGAGGTTGCGCTACAGCTAGAATTCTTTAGCTGGTGGTTGATCTTGATTCAAGTGAATCCTCTCATATTATGCCAATGTAGGTTGTTGAGCCTTATTTATAGGAGCTAAAAATTATTATTATGATGCTCTTTTATTATCAATACATGATATTTCAAGGATGGACTCAATGTCTCTTTTCCAATAGAGTTATGTTTAATGTTTTTGGTTTAGATATTATTAACTAGAATGATATAATTTGAAATAAAAAAGCATTGTTGTTAATATTAATTTTGTTGTCCATCAAAAGAATTCTTGTAGACTTGTAAAATATGAGATAATTTTTCATAAATGACGTTAAATATGAGATAATTCTGAATTGCTCTCAACAGTATAGAAAAATTAATCTTAGCTTATTAAGAACATTTCACACGCATAGATCAAAGTGATAAGAGAAAATAAAATATTACTAGAAAACCCCTAAACAAAATCATAGATCTTAATTTAGTCAAAGGAGTTCATTATAAAATTAAAGTCATAAAGTTCCATTTTTTTCGTAATTGAAAAAAAAACATTATTTTAATACTTGTTTTCCTTTTAGAAAAAAACTAACCTTACTGCTTGTCCTTCTCATCTGATAATAAGGTTTGTCTTATAGCCACCAATTAAGAGGTATTGGTTAGGTAGCCAAATTTTGTAGATATTAATCATGAAATAATAACTATATAACAATTTTTGGGCAATCATAATCACTGGTGATCGATGATGATTGCTAATGATTGTTAGCTTCCAATTTTTTTTCATGATTTTAGGTTTTGCTCTTAGCTCTTTTCTCCCATCCCTCTTCATGTAGAGCATTTGAGTCTATTTATCGTATTTTGGGAGTGTCATTTTGATGAATTTAGCTAAAGTTTAAAAACATTCTATTAGATGATCCGTGCTAATTCTTTAATCATAAATTATTCTTTCACAATTTATGTACATGTTGAATTTTTTTTAGGTCGTGAGTCCCATATTTTCTGTGGGTTACACTCAATTCCTATTAACATTGAGGAGAAAATGGGTGAGAGAAGAGGAGGAGCCAGCATGAAGAGAAAGCCCCACCACCTTTCGCCTCTTACAATTGACCCCTATTTATAAGTCTCGAGTCTTCCTTTCTCAAGGTCCAGAAAAAAATATAAAAAGATATTTATTGTTGTATCATATCTTATAATTTTATGTCCTCTACAATTTTATGTCATATGTTGTAGCTTTATGTCATTTTCTACAGTTTTATGTAATGTTATGCAATTTTATGTCATGTTCTACTATATAGTTGAATTTGACAATTCAATAGCTCTACAATTTAGCAGTAGGGTTGTCTGTCAATTCGACAGCTTGGCAATTTGATAATTTCGTAGTTGAGCAATTGATTAGCTGGGCAGTATGACAATTTGATAATTGGGTAGTTCAACAATTCGACAGCTAGGCAATTTAGCAGCTGTGTAGTTCGACATTCCAACAATGAGGTAGTTCAACAATTTGACAGTTAAGCAATTTGGCAGCTGAGCAATTTAATATCTCAAAAGACCTGTTTAGATATATACATTTAGTTCATCGATTCTCTTATTTCTTTAACACACAATTGCAAAAGGAGTAAGACAATGAAAAATATGAGGTTATGCATTACTTGTCTAGATAAAGAAGGTGTAGACGTCATTTATCCTAAAAATAAAATTATTTATACGAATTAAAACTATTTTTTTATAAAATTAAGTGGTGAATTTCACTATGTACTAACTATTCATCTATCTTGGGGCTCTTAACACTTCTGCAGAAAATCATCCTAGGGGTATTTTGGCTACACATACAGGATTCTATCATGGGGGCATTATGACTCACCTTCAAAGATTTTATAGTTGACTCGACGGTCAAAAAGAAGAATTTCTCGAGTAGTAACATTAAAAAAGATTTGTCATATACTTAGAAATGCATACGCTTAATTTCAGATTTAAAGCATATGTCCACTCTCAATTCTCATTTTAAGATGTTAAATCCTTTTAGAACATAGGGTTCTATATTGGCCATGAGTTAAGCCCAAATCCTAATAACATTGAGTAGAGTAGGGAGAAAAAAGGATGGAGAGGAGTAAGAGCTTGTGGTCTACTTTGTTTTTTCATTTGCCCCATATTGATAAGCTTCTGTCTTCCTTTTTTTTTATAAAAAACGAAAATAAATAAAGTTACGTCACATCCTTTAGTTTTATGTCATATTTTGTCATAAAATTGAATTTGAAAGTTCGACAACTCGACAATTTGGCAGCGAAGTTCGACAATTATGTAATTCAACAACCGGGCAATTCAACAGCTAGGTAGTTTGAAAATTCGACAACCGGAAATTCAACAATTGTGTAGTTCAGCAGTGGGGTAGTTCGACAATTCGACAACTGGACAATTTGACATTTTGTAATTCGACAGCTCGGAAGGCCTTTTTAGGTGTATACAATATCTTAATACACTCATAATTGCGTAATTTTAAGGTAGTTTGACTCTTCTCATTAAGACACTCGATTATACTATAAACAGATCAAATTTAGAGATTATCTAACCTTCCAATTAATGTTCAAAATCTTCCTATTCCTCTTCAAATGTTTGATTTTAGCTCATTCAGACTTCGACCGTATCCATTTTGGTGTCTTTATGTTTGAATTATCAAGAATTTAATTATAAAATTATTATAATTAAAGCTCAAAATGATCGTATATTTTATGCTGCAAATTATTTTAATTAAAATGCATCAAGCTTCATCGCTGATAATCCAAAGTTTTTTGTGGCATCAATAATTTATGACTATCTTTGCGCGACGCCTGACAATTCTTAACATCCAAGAAATTGAAAATTATATTTCGACCCAAATATTTAAAAAACGAGACATTAAATTTATATATTCTCTTACGAGACAGTTAAATCATTGAATATTTTATAAGCTGTTCCAAATGAATACCAATGATCCTATTGCACTGCAAAATTTAGATGATATCATGCTAAATAAAATATTTGGATCCAAATTTCATTAATTTAGAAGATTTTAATACTAAAATTAAAAAGTCCCATATATTTTTTTGAAGCTTATCAAATGTATAATCGTGTTCACCAGAGCCGGCCTCAATTTGGAATTGACTGAATTAAGTAATATTATAAAACGATATGTTTAGAATATGATAATATTGAATCTTTTGAATGACGTAGAGTCTGGTATTGTTTGTGTGCTTATGCATTCTAGGAGAGATTTTATTTTTAGGAAGAAAGTATAGGAGTTGATGGGGGATGTTCTCGCTTAGAGAACATACTTCTTCCTATTTGCAAAGGAAAACTAAACTTAATTATTTTTCTATTCAAACTTTTATAAGGCTCCTAATTCTTTCAATCACAAATCTACGATCAGTATGTTTCTTGCTATTAGTCTTATATCTTGGAGTGTCAGGAAATAATCTTTCTTTGAAAAATTTTCAATCAAAGGTGAATATAAAGTTGTTTTCTCAGTAATTACAAGCATAATTTGGCTATGATAGTTTTTTATGACTTTAATGATCCAGTCGCAATACAAAAACAATGACTCTGGCCAACATTCATGTCTTTCAGGCCCAAACAAAGCACATCAAAATAAGACATCACTTCATCTGGGAATGTAGTCTCAAAGTAAATCATCATTTTCCCCTTCAACTCATAAGTCTAGCCAACAAACAATCACACCAAACCTATACCTATCACCCGGTTTAAACATTTATGTGTCAAGCAGGCTCGCCAACCATTAGAGCCTTTTTCGAGAAAAGGTGATTAGATCATAATATTTATAGATATGTCACCACTTCTATCCAACATTTACTCTGTAAGACCGCCATCATATCCCTTTATAATCGGTGCATACTAATGATTCACACAAGTCAGTTTAGTCCTCGCCAAAGGTTTTTAAACACCTTCACATCAGTACATATACCGCTCCTTAATACTAGTATATATATACATAATTTCAATAACATTAAATTGAGAGAACAATGAAAACCTATAATGCCAATTCTCCTCTAGGATATATCTCTATTTTAATTAAAACTTTTGATGACCTTTTCTTCCTAAGATATAAAATTCTAAATAATAGCTATTTTTGTGAAAATTTTAATATGAAATAAAAACTATATTTTCTTGGGGGGTTCGGTGAGCATCCCAAAGCCGGCCTTATAAACCGCTGGTTAGAGCACAACAAAAGAAATAGTTTATTCATTATTTAGCTGCCAGCTCTATAACCAGTTAAAGTTCAGAATTTACAATCACTGCCTCGACGGGACATTGGAGAGAATGTAAAGGGGAAGGATGACAAAAGCGGCATTCCTCGTGTCCACTACAGGATTAAAGTTAGCAAGTGGTTAAGTGCTTAGCGTTCGTTAATCATATGTGGTACCAGTGTAATTAGCTGCAATTTCGAGTCCCAAATGGTAATTCAGAAAGTTAATTTGTCTTCTAAAACTCGAATTAAGAAAGATTACTTATAATGTGGACACTGCAATAAATAATGGGAATGGGCAGCAGCCATATGAAAAAAAGGTTTCCTTGCAACTAACGCATCTCTGAGAGGCTCGGGTTCGAAAGCAAAGGCTCGGGGAGAAGACTTCGAGCAGATAAGAACGACCACACTGTCTTCTAAATCGACCGCCTTCCGACTTTTCTCCCTTGCCCTCTCCCTATAATTGACCATTGACGGCCATTAGAGAGCTGAAAGTGAAGAGAAAGCCATGGTGAGTAAGCTCTGCTTCAATTGCGTCGAAGGATATTACGATTTTTGCTTGCTTAAAGATGCAGATTTGGATTGTTGATGATTTTTATTGGACGATTTCAGGGAGGAGGAGGAGAGAACGACGGCAGCCGGTGGCCGTCGTGGCTACGGCCTCTGCTCTCGACGAGCTTCTTCGTTCAATGCAAGCTCCATGCTGATGCTCACAAGAGCGAGTGCAACATGTATTGTCTTGACTGTATGAACGGCGCTCTCTGCTCTCTCTGCCTCGCGTACCACCGCGACCACCGCGCCATCCAGGTCATTTCTTAATTTATCCACCTTCTCACTGCCTTTCTGATTTCAGATGGAAAAAATAAAACGGAACAATTTTGGATTTTCTGGCTCGGCTTTGTTTACCGTCAATGGCGGAGCTTGCAAGTGACTGATTTCTTCTCGATTGCAGATTAGGAGATCATCATACCACGATGTGATTAGAGTTTCCGAAATACAAAAAGTACTGGACATCAGCGGCGTGCAGACTTACATAATCAACAGCGCTCGCGTCGTCTTCCTCAACGAACGGCCGCAGCCGAGGCCAGGAAAAGGGGTCACCAACACCTGCGAGGTTTGCGAGCGGAGCCTCCTGGACTGCTTTCGCTTCTGTTCTCTCGGCTGCAAGGTCCCGCCTTTTTACCTGTTTCTCAATTTACTCGTCTCAATCTCCATTGCCCCCTTTCTAAATCACCCAAAATATTCAGATTGTTGGGACATCAAATGAAACCGGAGTCAAGAAACAGGGGAAGAAGAACAGAAAGGCAGCAGGATCGGATTCGGATGAGTCCTATTCGAGCACAGTTGTGCAAAGCTTTACACCTTCGACACCGCCGCCCACTGCATTCAGCTACCGCACGGCGAAAAGAAGGAAGGGGATTCCGCACCGCGCCCCCTTTAGCAGCCTCATCATGGAGTACTAATGGCTTCGATTATTCGAATCAAGAAGACTCCTTTCTCTCTCGTTTAGGTGTGTATAGTTTATATATCTATATATATAGTTTAAATGAACGCATAATAAGATCTCCGATTACTTGGCACGCTGCGCTTCTGCTTGCGGAGGCCGGTGCTGGGTTTCCTCCCTAGATAAAAGGAGCAGGAGATTGGCAAGCTCAGATAAGCTCGCTGCAGTTACAGGAACAATGTTGTGAAGTGAAGGTTTTTATTAGTAAAACTGTTAGTATATGCTTTGTTATAGACTTAATCCTTTGTCTAAATGTATATACCAAGTTAGCAGAAGAGATTAGAATGAGAGAGAATTGTGTGACTATAGTTGGGAATGGAATAATATTAGTAAGAATGATATGCTTCTAACTTTATGCTTTCGGATTTCGAATGTGGCACAGCATAAAGATTAAAGTTTTCCACTTTCAGTATGTTGATCGCCGGCGGTTCATCGCCGGCGACCTCCATGTCGTCGTCCCGTGCGCATCTCACGTGGGGCATCACCTGCCCACATGGCGACTTTTCAATTGCATGATTGAAAGCAAGATAGCGTATCATGGTAAAACATAAAAAAGCCTGTTTGGTGGTTACAATTTTTTTCGAGTCGTCAATGAATGAACTCCCACGCTGTTTTGTGGTCGTTAATGGCATTATAGAGGAGGAAGATTCCTAGTTGAAGGAGATATATATACATTAATGAGACTTCATATCAGATATCAGAAGCTTGTCGATATAGAAAATAATTAAATAAATACAGTTTATTATGTAGCGTTGTTCTTCATCGTCTTATTAATTTGATGCTATTTTGTTTTTATTAATGTAGTAAATGAGCTCTAAGTATATTTAATTAAAATTAGGTTAGATAAAATGAAGTTGTACTAACGAAATAATTAATAAGAGGTTAGGGAAATTTATATACACGCCTAAAATATGATATTTACTTATTTAACACATTATTGTTATAATCATATAAAACTTATGTATATAAATGTGTATTTCATTCAAAAAGGTAGTATTAAAATGATATTTTTATGTGATGTTTTAGATAAATAAAATTTAAAAGTTTAGGTGTTACAAGTTTATCATGCAAAAATGAAAAGTAAATAAAGGTTCGAGCAACTTGCAAATTGATATTGTTATTATTATTGCACGTGAACGGCCTCTATAAAGTGAATGGGGGAGATAGTGCTTTCTATGAGTTAAGTACTAGTTTTGCTGTAAATTAATTAAATGGTTGGCTGAGATGATGCCACTTGTTGAATAATGGCTTAATTAGAAGTTGAATGATGTGTTAGAACTCGTGAAACAAATCACTTAAATTTGGTGAGTGTCAACTAAATTAATTGATAAAAAAGTTTAAAACTCACTATAAAGTTCTTGAAATCGAATATTACATGCATCAAATTTATATTTTGAGATTCAACCTAAGAAATTAAAGAAAATAATAAAAGTAAAAATTAGAATATGTTCGGGTTGGCATGCTATTATGCTAGTAACTATTTCTAGTATGAAAATATTTAAACAATATGGTTACGAAAAGTGCGTCTACTTGTCGGATAACATCTTATTTTTATTAGGCATTATAATGAAATCTATGCATTTTTCAAATGGGGGCATTTACATACAAAACACGCAATTCTTACATATTTACACTTCAAAACCTAGCTAACATAAATAATTGCATAATATCACATAAAAAATTCCACTCTTACTAATAAAAAAGTTTCAGCCATGGATTTATAATACCAAGATATTATAAATATAAATAACCAACTTTATGTGTTAGATACAAAAATACATAATAATTATGCGGTATATTTGTATTTTTCCCTTCTAAAATTATATCAAAATAAATTTCAAGGTTATAATTTCTTGATGTGATTATCCGGTTGATTATCAGAACAACACAAAACAATCAACATTAACTTGGTCAAAAGTTTTGTTATGATCTTAAGATTCGATACAATAAGTTTAGATTATTGTTTTGATTGGGTTAAAAGGAGGATTATAATTTATTTTTTTTTAAAAAAAATTAAAGATAAAAATTCTCTTAAAAGAATCACATACGTAACTTGGTTGGAATTACTAAATCGCCTAAATTACATAAAAAATATTAAATTTTATTGTCTACATCTTGAAATCTCAGATTTTAGGGGACAATTGCCCGCTATAAACATAACTTGGCTCCTCCACTGTCATCATTAGTCAATAAGCTTCCTTTTGATCATATTGTGGGTGGATTAGGCTTTTAATTAAGCTTAATTGCTTAAGCCAAGCTGCCATTTGATAGTTGACTTTTTCTAAAAATTTTGAATCAAATAAGGCTTAGTAGTAAAATTACGGCTTAATTGAATTTGAATCATCCATTGCCCGCCTCTAGATTATATTGGGTGCGACATGTTTGACTTGATTGAGCTTATTTGCTAAGCAATGAGGTCATAAGCTTGGTGACCAATGTAAAAGAGGAAGGAAGAGAGAGAGAGAGAGAGACAGATTAGTGTCACATGGAAAGAATGCAAATAAGAACATGAAAAAATTAAAAGTACACATATATAAAAAAAATTTCAAAGTTATTTCATATGTATCATCAAATGTATTCCTGTTTATAAAATTCCCATCTAGTTCTCCATAATTATAAAATCACCCCCAAAATTTTAAAATTCACAGCAAAAATGTCAACTTTCATCCTCAATATTTTAATATATCATTAGTAATTTACTAATTTATTTAGTTTGTATGATAATTTTGTAAATAAGTATATTTGCATGTAATTCTCCACATAAATTGATACTTAATTCGGTCTACCAAGCCGCTACTCTATTGTGAATTTGGTTTTCATTGAGCTTGATTTTCTAAGCGATGATGTCATTAGCTTGGCCACACTTATCATGAAATTAAATAAAGCTAGGCTCTTATTTCGCTGTACTGTTTCTCCAACGTGTGACCCGTAATGGGGTAATGGGCCGGTCAACGTCAGCCGTCAGCTTACAAGCCATCAGAGAGTGATGGGCTAATGCCTGGGCCGAGTGCTCCATCGAATGGGTCCGTCATCGGCCGGCCCTTTTGTCTTTTGGTTAGCCGGTTCGAGTATTAGTTGTCCGATTATGTTGCTAATTATAATTATTAATAATGTTTAAATCTTGATTTTTATATATAGATCTTATCTTTTTGTGCCTGAAAGCAACATGAAGCATTGTACTTTCCTTATCCCTCACCAAGTGGTGGTGGGGTTTTGGTACTTTTTTCTATCTCTCACCCAAGTGGTGGTGAGGCTTTTCAAATTATATTTATTCAATGGTTTTGTGGGGCCCATTAGTGCCACCTCCATCTTTAATGGTGGTGACTCTTTTGTCCTTTGATGATATCATGAGATGTATAAAATAACTTCTATTGATTTGTATGCATACCTAACTTTTAAAACTTTATAGATATTAGTGATGAATAGTGTGAAATTAATGTTGAGTTTAAGTCTTATTAATTGCATTTTATTTTTATATCATTTTAACTTAAATGCATATCAAGTTGTGGGGGTTACTTCAATGAAAATTAGATTTTATTCATAAAAATTTAGATATTAGATACATAATTAGGGGATATATATTAGAATTTAATTAGCGTAAATGGATTAATACTTCAAAAAAATAACGAGCTTATCTTATCTTCAACATTTTGTTTTTAGTATCGCATATGGCTTAAAAATTCATGTATGATAAGATCTTATTTATATGATTTATGTTAGTATCAACAAGTAGATGGATAGAATTTTATTGATTTAAATAAACTTCTATATATATGATATTATTTATGGGAACTTCATAGATTGAGAAAAACTAAGGGGTAGATTGGAAACTATTGCCCTCACTAGCCTCATGAGTTACTGACTCTAACTAATTACACTACCACAATTAATTATGCAAGAGAGTAAATATAGTGAAACCACATCATAAGTTTATAAATATTGTCATGACAATGGTCATGGGATACCACATGGATTACTGTGTCTGTCCAAAGAAACAAAAATGTAATTATAAGCACAATCATAGCCTCTAGGATATCATCTTTTCTTTTGTATTTTATCATGATAGGGCCCTTAGCTGTTCACTTTGAATGTTCTTTAGACATTCTTTATGATTGCAATCAAATTAATATGTTGGGTGATAAAAAAAAAACTTCATTTTAACTCTAAATATCTCACTAAACTTCTACACATCGGAAAGAAATGTCAAGTAGTTTATCACATTAATTTATGTATGAGATTAGGACATTTGCATCACATGTTTTCTTCAAAGACTTCAATTATATTTATTAGATGGAGATATTGACAAGTTAAAAACCTCTAGTATATTTATTCTTGATCCAATCCAAAACAAACATAGTTTCTACATGGGTAGATCCATGTTGAGGATCCAAAGGTTGGTGCTCTTGTTGATCATTTGTTTGATTGATGGCTTAAAGTGACATTTATTTTTTGCTATAAATCATCTCTAACTTAATGCATTGTATTCATATTGATTAACGGGAAATAGACGTATACACCACACAATTCTTATTTATATACATATCTAACACCTTAGTTCGATTTTTATACTTATGACACCATAGCGTCTTAAACTTATGATGGAAAGGTGTATTTCACTTTTAAGAAGATAATAAATTCCACTGGTATACATGTAAATACAAATGTTTAGGTGACAGATAAATACAAATATATAGAAAAAGTGTGGGTTGTAGGTAAATGCCCATTTATTAATACAACGCATCAATGGTCGAACAAGAAGCTACAAACTATAAGCTCATATTTCACATAAACTCTTAATTAAAAACCTTAAAAGCATTGATAAATTCAAATCACCAATCAAGCTCAGCCAAAATGATTAATAAATAAAGTTTTTGTGATAAATTACTGAATGCAGGATCTTTTTTTTGGCTTTGCTAAGGTTCTCTGGAAAACAAACAAAGTCTTTGTAATTGTTCGTTGTAAGAAAAGAAATAAAGGGAGGGGCAGTTGGGCAAAGCATCACTTTCTCTTCTATTAATAAAGCATTAAAACTCATGTTATTAGGCGAGTATTATAAACTTCAAATTTAATAATATGTTAGATATCTCTATTATCTTTCCTTTGTGAAAAATTCTTTTAGGCATTTACATATTCAACCACTAATTCCTATGCAATTACAAACTCAACACCTAAACTTTTGCTTTACATATTTATACCACTCACATCTTTCTTATCACGTTAAAAATATCACCATTTCTACTTTTAAGAAGCGAAATACATTTTTTCGTACATAGCTATGGTGGTATGCATGTAAAAATTGAAGTGTAGGTGTTAGGTGTGTGAACACTAGGGGTGTAAACGAACCGAACACGAACACGAACGAACAGAGCTTGTGTTCGGTTCGTTTAAAATTTAGTTTGCTTGAAATAAGCTCGTGTTTGAAATTATTCGTGAAATCACTATTCGTGTTCGTTTCTTAATGAACGAGCCAAACACGAACCGAGCACGAGCTGTTCGCGAACAACGAGCCTGTTTGACATCCCTAATATTAATATATATATATATATATATATATATATATATATATATATATATATATATATATATATATATATATATATATATATATATATATAGTATATTAATTATGTAATTTATATTATATCAATATATAATATATAAATTAGTATATCACTAATATAGCATATTAATATATTATTATTATTAGTTTATTATATATTATAATTATAAAATTTAATGTTTTAAAATATCATAAATTTTTAATATATAATTATTTTAAATTATTTTATATTTCGAACAATAACGATTCGAACACGAACGAACGCATCACTGTTCGTGTTTAGTTCGTTCAACTAACCGAACGAAAAAAATTTGTTCACGTTCGTCTCGTATACTTATCGAACGAATCAAATACAAACTCCTTGACGAACCGAACACGAACTGTTCGCGAACAACAAGCTTTTTTGACAGCCCTAGTGAACACATAAGAATTGAGTGGCATGTAAATTTTTTTTTTAAATTTAATGCGACTTATATATTTAAAAAAACCAATTATTTTTCTATAAATTTGGTAGTGGAGCAATATTACATTTTATAAAGGTAAATGTGCTTCACGTGGGAATCTAATTTGTAGCTTAACCATCGATTATTTTTATAAAGCTTTTAAGTTTAGAAAAAAGAGGATTAAGAAAAATCTGGAATTATATTAGAGTGTAATTTAATCGAAAGAATTTGAATTATGATATGATAAATTTAAGAATAATTAGATTTATTTTGTGGGGTGCATGATATAATATTTATTGCTGAATACTTATATGTGTTGCCTACAAAAATTGTTGCGATGATAGAATACAAATTTTATGTTCAAATCTTAAGCGTAGATTTTGCACGCACATATAAAAGAGAGAGACAAATGAGACGCTAGAATTTTTTGCGTTGAAAAAAATTGAGAAGAGGAAAATTAGTCATGTAGCCTAAAAAAAAATAAAATGATGTACTATGTTTGTTAAAATTATAAAAATTAACTATTTCCTTTTATTGTTGATGCGTGCTAGAAAATTTGTGGCTGTAGAGTAATGTATTATCGTATTAGTGTTGCATGAGAATTCAACACACACTCAGATAAAAGAAAACAATATGTACTTACACCATAAGTTTTTACGTGAAAAACACGTGAAGGAAAAAAAAAAACTAGGGGACCTAGCCCATATGTAAAAATTCACTATAGGTTTATGATTACAATGAGTCATTGTCTTACAGATGATAAACAGTTACTAGGTTTTTCATGCTACAACTTTCCTGGCGGCTTCTGGTCGACGGTGGTCAACGATGATTAACTGTGATTGATGATGATCAGCGGAAGCCGACTTGCTTATTATAAAAGAAAGAAATAATTTAAATTTAACCAAATTCTATAATAAAATAACAAATAAATTGAGCAATTAAAAGATAAACAATAAGAAATCATATAATATAAAATCTTATTTTTAAAACATTTTAAATAATTTGAAAATAAGATCTTGAAGTTTAATATATTTTGAACAAATTATATTATTATGTTATAAACAAGTCAGTTTATGAGCTAACAAAGGATCTGGGCTAGCTTGTGCTTAGCTTGTCAGCTCATTGAGTTCAGTGTACAATCCACTTGTCGAGCTAAGACAGCAGCCGACTAACAAGTAGGCTTGACTTAATTACATCTATGGACAAACGTCGCAGTTGGTCCGGTGATAATTGTGATACAGTGGCGAATAAATGAAAGCAATCATTGAACAATGATCAGGTAACAATTTTTTGATAATGGGAGTAGTTAGTGATCGTCGACATCAAGTAACGGACAGAGCTATGAAATTCTTTGAATCTCCAATCTCTCTCTATAAATTAAATTACTAGTCTCTCTTATGTGGAGCATGTGATTTTATTTATAGTATTTGAAAAAATATTTTAGTACGTTATGAGAATCTCAAAACATTATCAAACGACTCATGTAAATTCATTATTTAGCATTGAAGTATCACGGACTCATGTAATCTTTGGATTTCTCTTGTCAAGATGTTTGATTTGACTATATTATGAAAGAAATGGAGACTGTTCAACTTTTTTACTTAGTATCTCAAAGTTTATAATAAAATTTAAATACTTGATCTGGGCTCATTCAGGCTCGGATCGGATTGCTTTCATGTTGTTGAGTATATAAAATGTGTCTGCACGAACCTCATAGAGATCCAGCAGTCGCAAGGAAAAGGATGTGATAGGATGGGGGCCTAGATGGGGAGACCCAAGGGACGATCTTCTGACCACTCCACACACACTAGTCGGATAATAACCAACTTTAAAATCAGACAAAAATTAACGACCCACTCAAGGGGCATTCTGACCGAATTTTTGCACGGTTGATTCGGTGGGAATCATCACATGCTTCAGACAAAAACTAACCGCCACCTGAACATCTGACCAACGACCCACGATGGCCGCCCAGATTATGTAGCTTGTTGGACGCCTTCTTAGGCACCTGACTCTACTAATATCAACTACCCAAAATACCCTCTATTGTCCCTATTTAACTAAGGGTACAAATGTAATTCCATAGTCCCCATATCTATAAATAGGAGGCTCGTTTCTTGAATAAGGATTACACAATTTTACTACTCATTATTGTGCTCTCAACTTTATCTTCTCTTTAAAGCTATATTTCTCGGGTGTGTCTTTCGAACAATTTAGATACAACGGTTGTTCTCAAATTCATCTTGATGAGATATTCAATTTGCTACTCAAAGTTGAGATGATCTTGAGCTTATTTTCAATACTCATCCCAAATTAAGTTCAACAATCATAAAACTTATTCTGATAAATTTTGATTAGTTACTTTAAACAAATTAAATTCTTTCCTAATTTACTTGTGATATAATATGATAGTTAGTATTTTAATAACAAGGTAATTAAGTTATGCTGAAGTTCCATTATCTTTAGTGTTTGGTGTAGAAAAGATTAAATGCATCGCCAATAACTGCAAATTGGATAAAAAATGATATAATAGCACTACATATAGCTATGCTGCAAGATTAGGCTCCCCTCTTTAGACAAAATAAAGAGCATGACAGTAATTTGGTGCATAAATATTTGTTAAGAGAAAGCATCTATTTTTTAAAACCTGAAAACTAAGAATGACAGCACTTCTCTATCAAACAAGAAAGCAAGAAAACCAAGAATGACAGCACGGCTCTGTCGAACAAGAAAGCAAAACAAATTTGGGTTGTTCGGGATCATTTCATTTTTCATTTGACAGGTAAATTAATGGAATTACCTGATGTTATGACTCATGTTATTTTGACCCCCAATTATTGAACTAAGGTAAAAGGGCAATTTTGTAATGTGGCACCGCCACCTACCACATCTCACCTACCGCTCACCTACCGGCCACCTACCTCCCACCTACCACTCTCTTGCTTCTATAAATAGAGAGGGTGTGAGACCTAGGAGAGCAAGGGAGAAGAGATCTTAAGCTACCACAAAGGAGGAGAGAATAGCTAGAGAGTTAGAGAGGAGGAGAGCATCTTGTGGCCTTGTATCAAGGTGTCGCCTGAGAGGGAGGTCGTAGAAGGAAGATGAAGGCTCATCTCTATGTATAAGCTATGTATTCTCCATTTCTTTTGCCTAGTGAAATATTTGATTGATTCCCTCCCGTGGACGTAGATCCAGTTGGATCGAACCACGTAAAAGATCTGCGTTTGCTTGTGTTCTTTTTCGTTTCATTTCTAGCCAGGAAGTACATATCTCACAACAATTGGCGTCGTCTGTGGGAAGATCCATACTTATTGGCTAGAGGTGTCCGTGTAAAAGTGTTCGCGACCAGCGACGAAGAAGAGGAGTTCGACATTCACAAATAGATGAGCAAGCAGATCGCGTCGCAGTCAACCGAATCACGACAGATTCGGTGAGCAGTGGAAGCTTTGATTGACTGGATTCACACCGCAGGTTGTGCGGTTTGGCGAGGAGGAGGAACAGTCATCGAGCGAGGGCCGAAAATTTGCGACAGGGCTGCCAGCAGAGGATTTCGGTCTTACAAGCAGCTCGGCCAGAGGGAAGAGGTGGAGATCGCGCAGAGAAGGGTTCGGGGAGTTCCCTGTTCTGGAGTTCGCGAAGCAGGAGGACCTGAGCAGTTTGACGAGGCGCGACGGCTTTGGAGAGGTAGTTGTTCTCGTGCGAGAGGCAGAGGAGGAATTCCTGATTTGTTCCGCTGGACGCAGAGGAGTGTCAGCGGGAAGGAGGCGCGAGCACAGAACATGAAGTTTTCTCCGGTGAACAGGTGTGATCTCTGCCACTCTCTATTCGGTTGGCGAAGGCAGTGGAGTTCACGGGGAGAAGCCTAGTTCTTGGAAGGGCAGCAGGTAGAATTCATTGGAAGAAATCCTAGCCACGACAATGAGTTCCGTCAAATTTGACATTGAGAAATTCAATGGGAAGAATGACTTCGGCCTATGGAGAGTAAAGATGAGAGCTCTATTGGTTCAACAGGGTGTTGTAGAAGCCTTGCAAGGGTCGGCGACATTGCCGGCCGACATGACTGAGAAGGAGAAGATCGCCATGCTGGACAAGGCTCACAGTTTGATAATCTTGAGCCTGGGCGACAAAGTTCTGAGGGAGGTGTCGAGGGAGACAACGGCTCAAGCGCTTTGGGCCAAACTAGAGGTACTTTATCTGACAAAGTCTCTGGCTAATAGACTCTTTTTGAAGCAGCGCCTATACTCCTTCAAAATGCATGAAGACAAATCCGTCTCAGAGCAGATCAACGAGTTCAACAAGATCATCGACGACCTCGAGAACATCGATGTCAAAATGGACGATGAGGACAAGGCACTGCTGTTGTTAAACTCTATTCCTAAGAGCTACGAGCATTTCAAGGATGCGATGCTCTATGGAAGGGTGCAGACTATTACTCTGGAGGAGGT